>CAUYON010201824.1:0-14704 GCA_963573935.1 Arctocebus calabarensis
GCATTGTGCGGGCTTCTATAGTTCCAGCTACTTGGGAGGCTGAAGCAAGACAATCACTTAAGCCCAAGAGTTTAGATTGCTGTGAGCTGTGATGCCACAACACTCTGCCAAGTGAGACATAATGAGACTCTGTCTCAAAAAAAAAAGATAGCTTTTGCTGACCCCAAGTTACAAGTGTTAGCACGAGAATGCAGGTTGGCTGGAATTTTTTATACCAAACTTCCCAACTCTTAAGCCTCGTTTCCTTCTTTTCTCAAGAGGGTCAGGACATCAAGGGACACAGGAAATGGGTCAAACCTCTTAAATCTGACATGCGGCTGTGGGCTTCCGTGAGATCTTTCCTTAACTTCATGATGATCTCCTGCTGGGACAGGATTTCCTTCTGAGCAGCCAGTAAGTCGTCTCTGAAATTCACAAAGACAAGCAAAGTCAGTTCAACTCAATCTTCCCGGGGTCTCTGAGTGTCTGGAAGGGGCCACACAAAAGGAGTGAGGGTCAACCGTGGTACTCTCTCGAAACAAAAATCCATTCTGATGAACCTTCATTTTAAAATGAGCTAGAAAAAAAGGATGTAGCTGGGTTTGGTCTGAGGCTGAAATATGCCTTGTAAGAGGGTGACACTACTTCTGGGTCAATCATCCACCAGCATGAATTGATACAGCTGTGGGCTTTTGGATGGGGGAAGGAGGGAAGACTATTTTTGGTGGATTCATGGTTTGAAGACAGGGAAGAAGAAAGAGAGGAAGGCAATATGGCTTTTGTTTTCTCTCCAGCTCCTCTGAATTCCTGGTGGACAGAGGTGGGGCCAGAGACGAATGAATGAAGGTATTCATGGGGGAATCAGTGAAAGACTGGGCTTCAAGGCCGAGACAACCAAGGGGGCACAGGGATAATAAAGGACAGTCCCTCTCCCCAACCCAGAGTGTAGGACAGCTTTGGCACTGAGAGGCCCAGGGTGGTTGATGGGGAGGGGGGCTGTGGCCAGTAGAGGGGGTGGAAGGCACCAGGGGTCAGTGCCTCGATGGGGAGTGTGCTTTTGAGAAAGTGCAAGAAACCTTAGCTGGGGGGGATATTCCGTGTGTGTTTTTTGCTGGGGGAGGAAGGGGTTAGGAGGCTCAGTTTCTGGGCAGTCTTAATGTCACTTTATTTGCATGCACAGGCTTTTGAAATCGGACTCTTCTTATACAGATTTTTGAAGGTGGGGTGCATGTGTATTGTGAAGTAAAGCAAAACGCTAGCAGGTTGCATGTAAAAAAAAAAAGATGCGATCATTGGAATGAAAAAAAACTATATATATGTAAGATCGTCTGTGTGTGTGTGTCTCCTTGGCTAATTTGGCTATAACCATAACTCTTCCAACTTGAGGATGAAACTTTAGAACTCAAGTGTCAATACAAGCTGATGAACGGGACCAGAGCAGAGGGGGGAGGCAATGTGGTGCTGACTCTTCTCCACTCCACTGCCTTCTTTAGAGAGGGCTGTAACAGGTGGAGTCAGTTAGGAACTTTCTGACCCAAGGAGGCTGGCATCTTTGTCATTCTTAGGGAATCAGACTCTGGAAACTAGAATTTGGTGCAAGGACCCGGCTGGTGGCTTGCCTTCTCTAAGAAGCTTTCCAAATACCTTCTCCTTCATGCCTTTTTTTTTTTTTTTGAGATAGAGTCTTACTATGTCACCCTCATTAGAGTGCTGTAGCGTCACAGCTCACAGCAACTTCAAACTCTTGGGTTTTAGCAATTCTCTTGCCTCAGCCTCCCAAGTAGCTGGGACTACAGGCGCCTGCCACAACACCCAGCTATTTTTTTTGTTGCAGTTGTCATTGTTTAGAAGGCCCAGGCCGAGTTTGAACCTGCCACCCTTGCCGCCCCAATCGCTGAGTCACGGGCACTAAGCCTGTGCCTTCCTGTTACAGGATGCTTTGCAGTGGTTTCCTGGACTATTCCCATCCATACATTTAATTTTTCTGAAAACTGTCAGCTTCTTGATAATCAAGTCATAGATTCATTGACTCTCAGGTTAGGAAAGTTGAGGTCAGTTAATTGAGGTCATTTAGTCCAACCTCTTAAATTTTAACCCTTCCTATGACCCCACCCAAGTTCTCCACTGCTTGAAATCCCCACTTTCTGCTTATAATCACTAGGAATGGAATTGCCTCTGGCAGGCACTCAGGACACACAGCAGCTATTAGTTATCAGCTGGCACTTAACAAGCACCAGGCAGGAACTTCCTTATTTCAGAAATAAGGAAGCTTAGGCTCCGTGAGGTGGGGGTGACTTGCCTGAGTGTCACACAACTAGGAAATGCTGAGTTGTTATTTGGTATAGTTTGAATGTTTGTCCCCTCCAAACTTGTGTTGAAACTGAGCCCCCAGTGTGGCAGTATTGAGAGGTGGGACGTTTATGAGGTGATCAGGTCAGGGGGACAATTGGATTGGAATGGATTAATCTGTTCATGGATTAATGGATTCATGGGTTATCATGGGAACAGGACTGGGGGCTTTATAATTAAAAGAAGAGTGAAACCTGAGTTAGCACACTCAGCTCCCTCGCCGCGTGATGGCCTGTGCCACCCTGGGAATCTGCAGAATTTTCACTAGCAAGAAGGCCCCCACCAGATGCAGTTCCTTTGGACTTCTCAGCCTCCATAATGATAAGAAATAAATTCCTTTCCTTATAATTTATCCGGTTTCAGGTATTCTGTTATAATCAACAGAAAACAGACCAAGACAGGCTCTGAACATAGACCTACCTGAATTTTCCATGACTTGCTAAAGGAATCAAGAAATTTAAGCAACATTGAAAAAAACCCCAGACTCAACTCCTTTTCTCAGGTTCTGGCGATGAGGCCACAGGTAAGGTTTCTGCCTGTTTGTCAGACGCACCCCCGCGGATACTCACATCAAGTGCTCACAGGCTGCCTCTTTGTTTTCATTTTCTGAGGGGGTTTCTTTCGGCGTTTCCTCCTTTTCAGCTGTATCAGAGGGACATGCAGACATTAGTAGAGCCCTCATGCAATGGCTGCTTTCCTTCCTCTGTGCTGATAAACATACTTCCGTCTTTCACGACTTACAAGCCTTCCCTCCACCTGCTAATGAGACTCTCCCATCGCCCTGTGTTCTGTGTCACAGGCTGGGCAATCTCCATTATGAGGCTGAGCCAGCTACTGTATAAGGAAGGGAACATTCAGTCCATTTCTAGTCAAGGAAACGGGCACCAGAGTGATGGAACCTGCCAGTGGCCACTCAGCTAAGCTGGTAGAGCCTCAGCCACTGGGCTACCCTGCCTGTCCTTCCTTCTCCTTTCTTCCCAAACAAGAGCCTCTGAGGAATAATCTGTGCTTAGCACCTTCTTGCTTACCCCTCAACCCACTGCCTCTGGCTTCCATTCTCACCACTCACTCGCTTGTTTATTCATTTAACAAACATTAATGAAATGCCTGCTTAATAGCAGGCACTGATCTAAGTGTGGGGGTGACACAGATGTAGTCACCCATCAGATCCCAGCTCGAACATCCTGTCTGTGACCCAGACTCTGGGTTAGGAAACTGAGCCCTGCTCTTTGTCCTTGCCATGGTTCCCTGTTCGTCCTGGGTCACCTGTTAGGGTGATAATTGTGGTTAACCACAGGGACAAGAATTGGCTTGTCCATCACTGAATCCCCAGTGGCTAAATGAGATTAGAACATAACAGATGCTTAACTGAGAGTGCCGGATGAATGAATGAATGAAGGATCGAGGTGAGCCCTGGCGGCTAGCTAATCATGGCACAGAACCCTGTCTCCTAACCAGGAGGGAGTCTGCTTCTAGGAAACGTTTGGCGTTGTCTGGAGACATTTTGGTTGTCAAACAGGGGTGGGGATGCTACTGGCATCTGGTGGGCAGAGGCCAGGGATGCTGCTGGACACCATACAGGGCACAGGACACCCCACAACAGAGCCCTATCCAGAAACCCTGGCCTGTGGGCTCTATGTCCAGAACTTTCTCCAAGAGCTTAGCCTTTTTGCGATAGTGTGAATCACCCTGGCTATTTATTAGGGTAAATACAGGTTCACAACTCTGAGTATATTTTAAGCCTCTTTCAGGTTTTTTTTATTATTTGTAGAGACAGAGTCTCACTTTATCACCCTCAGTAGAGTGCCGTGGCATCACACAGCTCACAGCAACCTCCAACTCCTGGGCTTATGCGATTCCCTTGCCTTAGCCTCCCGAGTAGCTGGGACTACAGGCGCCCGCCACAATGCCCGGCTATTTTTCTGTTTTGCAGTTCGGCTGAGGCCGGGCTTGAACCCACCACCTTCAGTATATGGGGCCAGCGCCCTCCTTGCTGAGCCACAGGAGCTGTCCCTTTCGGGTTTATTTTTTAAGAGACAAATCCTGGCTGGTAATGAAAGTGCAAAGGTCTGATAGCAGAGAGAAGCCTCTGAAAGGCCCCTGCATAGGATGTTTTCATGTGGAAAAGATGATTGCACTTCATGCCTCTTAATGTCCCTACAAGCCCTGATGGCCCGAGGGTCTTGCTGGCTCACTGGCTCGGCACAAAGCACGTCCCAATGCATTGTTATTATTTCTGTTCAACCTGGGCCTTGGAGAGCTTCTGACATTGTTGTATAACAAGAACAAATGGGGGGCGGGGGGCTCTCTAGGGAATGAATGAGGTTTTAAGTGGGGCAAAGCGTTTTCATACTAATCAAACTTTCGGGACCTGTAGGACAAACATTGGGAATTCCCTAACATTGGGAATTCCTTGGCATCCCTTTGGCCGTACCTGGGTCATCGTCCTTCAGGGTTGCGATCTCTTCTTCTATTTTTTTGTGTTGCTCTGTCACTTTTAGGAGCCTTTGCTCCAGACTCACAATCGTCAGGGAGTGCTGTTTGATCTGCTCCTTATATTCTGTGATTTCTTCTTCGAATCCGTGTTTCTGTAATTCTTGCTCATCCTGCAGGGAATTTATTGTCTGCTGATGCAGTATCATCCGCTCCTCCATTATGATCTGGGAAGGCAGAGCATGTACACTGTGATCTTGGGAGTGGGCTGTGACAACAGGAATAAGGATACACCTCTGTACCAGCTGGGGCTAAACTGGGTGCTGCCCCAGGGCCTTTGCATGTGCCCCACCCTCTGCCTTGTACACTTCTCCAACTCCTTCCTTGCATGACTGACTCCTGGTCTTTCAAGTCTCAGTTCCAACATCACCTCCTCCAAGAAGCCCTCCCTGACCACCTCTTGGGAGCAGCCTGAGACCCTTCCTATCCCAGCATCTGTTTCATTTTCCCTGAGGCCTCTATTGCCCCTGAAAAGGATCTTGTTTCTTTGTTTCTCATGCCCACTAGAAGGTAAACTCTACAATGGCAGACTTGTTTTGTTTACTGCTATGCCTGCCAGCATCTCGATCCAGATGTTTGATAGATCCTTGTGGAACTGATGACTGAATGACTTTCTAAGAAAAAGTGGATGAATTTGCATTTCTTTCTTTTTTTTTTTAGAGACAGAGTCTTACTTGTCACCCTCTGTAGAGCGCTGTGGCATCACAGCTCACAGCAACCTCCAGTTCTTGAGCTTAGGCGATTCTCTTGCCTTAGCCTCCCAGGCGCCCGCTACAACACCCGGCTATTTTTTTGTTGCAGTTTGGCCAGGGCCAGGTTTGAACCCTCCATCCACCCTCGGGGCCTGTGCCGTACTCACTGAGGCACAGGCATTGCCCTGAATTTGTATTTCTTAAAAACAAAAACTTACCCACCCCTGTGCCTTCCCTGTGCCATCACATCCCCAAGTGTCCTGGCTCGACATTTGCAGTTTCCTAAGACTGCTCCTCTCCTTGGTGCTCCCGTTCCCTGAGCCTTACCAAGACGCCTTCCTTCCTACTGCTCTGCCCAGCCCCGCCAAGCATCCAGGTCCTTATGACTCTGGGCTACAGCAGCGCTACCACATGCCAGGCCCAGAGCCGGTCTCTCCAACCCCACACCCTCTCCCAAATGTCCTTTGTGCACTCCTGGAAGATGAGCCTCCATGACCTCCTTGCAACAAGGGAACCTGATTGTGTTGAGCCTTGATCGCTGAGCCAAAGCTTTAAAACATTGGCTTAAAAATCTGTGGAATAGTCACGGGTCACTAAATTCCAGGACCCCCCAGTCATCCTCCCTGATCCTGCAAGGACGCTGTGTCACTCTTCGAAAGCCTGCGTCCCTTTCATTCCAAACCAGTGCTTCTCAATGGGGGGGCCACTCTGTCCTTAGAAGGCATTGACTTACCATTTTTGTCTTGGCAGTTTCCAGCTCAGCTAACGTTTCGTTTAATTTCACCGCGAGGCTCTCTGCTTTCAGACTTTCAGCCGTCTGTGTCTTCTGAGTCTCTTCTACCATGGCCAGTGCATCATTTAATTTATTATTTAAAACAGCTTCTTTCTGCCCTTTTAATTCTATTTCCTAGACAAACAACAAACGTTGAAATAACAGACATTCAGGAATACATATTTACCCTGGCCTCTCTTCCCTCCTGCTTTCAAGGAGAAAGCAAACTCTATTCTGTAATTATTCTGTTGATCCTTTTTAAGTACAAACTCCATGCCTTCTCTGGAAGGTTCCTCGTTATAGAACTCTTCTGTATATTCAGCTGAGATCTGAGACCTGTCTCCTTGTGATTTCTGGTCTTGGAGCTATGTCTGTCACCTGGAACTCCAACTGAGTTAAGTTTGCTTTCTCTTTTTTTTTTTTTTTACTTAATTTTTATTAAATCATAACTGTATACATTTATACAATGTGATGATTTGATTCTATAATGTGGAATGCTTAAATCAAACTAATGAACATAACCATCACCTCACTTTCTTATTTTTTTGTGGTAAGACATTTATAATATACTCTTAGTTTTTGAAATGTACCTTTGCATTGTGTACATTAGGTGAGAACCTACCAAATACCCTCTCTCCACTAGCTCCTCTTCCCCTCCCCTCCCTTTCCTCTTCCCTCCCCGCCCCTCCCCCTCTCCTCTCCGTCCTGTCCCCTCCCCTCTTCCTCCTCTCCCACCTTTAAGTTTGTTTTCTCTTTGATGAGACAGCCCATTACAGTATTTGAGGAGGGCTGTCATATCTCTCTGAATCTCTTCTCCAGAATAAATGTTCTGAGTTCCTTTTCTCCTTGCCTTCAGGATATGCTATTTTCCTCCAGGGGATGACCTATCTCCGCCCTCCAGGACCCGGCCAGACTGGACTCCAGCTACTGTGTCCTTGGCACACTTGGGGAAGTTCCCTGCCATGAACCTGCTCTTCTGATTCTTTTTTTTTTTTGAGACAGAGCCTCAAGCTGTCACCCTGGATAGAGTGTTGTGGCATCACAGCTCATGGCAACCTCCAATTCCTGGGCTCAAGCGAGTCTCTTGCCTCCACCTCCCAAGTAGCTGGGACTACAGGCACCCGCCACAACACCCGGCCATTTTTTGGTTGGAGCCGTCATTGTTGTTTGACGGGCCCGGGCTGGATTCGAATCCGCCAGCTCAGGTGTACGTGGCTGGCGCCTTAGCCCGTTGAGTCACAGATGCCAAGTCTCTTCTGATTCTTGATTGTCAAAATTCTACTCTTCTGAATCCCTCCTCAAATTGTGAGCAGTGGGGGCTTCTTGGCAGGCACTGTGCTGGGCATCTTACAAACATTATTTAATCCAGTTTAAAATATATTCCTGTTGCCAGGCACAGTGGCTCATGCCTGTAATCCCAGCAACCTAGTGAGACCCGTCTCTACAGAAAGTAAAAACAAAAAATTAGCCAGGCATGATAACATGCACCTGTAATCTCAGCTCCTCAGAAGCCTGGGGAAGAAGGATGACTTCATAGGCAGCGCCTGTGGCTCAAAGGAGTAGGGCCCCAGCCCCATATGTCAGAGGTGGTGGGTTCAAACCCAGCCTTGGCCAAAAACTGCAAGAAAAAAAAAAAAAAAGAAAGAAAGAAAGAAAGGATCACGTCAGCCCAGGCGTTTGAGAGTGCAGTGAGTTATGGTCTTGTCACTGCACACCAGCGTGGGAGAAACAGCGAGACCCTTTCTCTAAAAGAATAAGATAAAATAAAAAATATTCTTGAGACATAGTACTGGGCATTCTGAGTCTATTGGCGATGGTATAAACTCGTTTGATCTTTTTGGAGGATCATTTGGGAAAGCATATTATAAGCCTGAAAATGTTTGTATCCTATGAAAACATTCGTATCCAATTCCACTTTGGGGAATTTATCCTAAGAGTGTAAAGAGTGATGACAAGGGTTATCTAATCAAGCATCTTTTACACTGATGAAAATTGCGCAACCACCCCAGTGCCTGACCATAGTGGAGGGATAAGTAAACTGGGGTCCGTCTCACACAGTACAAACCCAGGTCAGAGAAGACGGTTCTGTGACACAGAGACATTCTTATAAATATGTTAAATATACAAGGACAGCTTTCAGGCTCTGCGCCCGTACCTCAAGCAGCTAGAGCGCCAGCCCCATGCACCAGAGCTGGCGGGTTTGAATCCAGCCCAGGCCTGCCAAACAACAATGACAACTATAACCAAAAAATAGCCAGGCGTGTGGTGAGGGCCTGTAGTCCCAGCTACTTAGGAGGCTGAGACAGGAAAATTGCTTAAGACCAAGAGTTGGAGGTTGCTGTGAGCTGTGATGCCATGCATTCTACCCAGGGTGACAGCTTGAGATTCTGTCTCAAAAAAAAAAAAAAGACAGCTTTCAAAACAGGTGCACATTGTCACAATATACATCACTAACTTCTTAATACATCGACACTTACTGATGTCTATAAGAATGCTCAACGCAAAGACGCTCTGGAAGGAATCACATTAAAATGTCACAGTAGCAACACTGCTCAGTGGACTCACAGTTTTTATTTTCTTCTGAGTGAGTGTCTGTATTTTTTAGATTTTACTAACATGACAGGTGTTCCCTTTATAATAAGGAGAAGAAACTGATTTTTTTTTTTTTTTGAGACAGCCTCTCATTTTGTCACCCCAGATAGAGTACTGTAGCATCATAGCTCACGGCAACCTCAAATTCTTGGACTCAAGAGATTCTCTGGCCTCAGCCTCCAGAGTAACTGGGACGACAGGCACCCGCTACAGCTCTCGGCTATTTTTAGAGACGAGGTCTTGCTCTTGCTCAGGCTGATCTCAAACCTATGAGCTCAGGCAATCTACCTGCCTTGGCCTCCTGGAGGGCAAGGAGTACAGGCCCAAGACTCAGCGCCTGGCAAACTGATTTTTTTTCTTTTAATAAAAGACAAATACTATTTTCATCATGTTATGTACAAGTCTCACCTGGGAGTTGCTCCATTTCTTTGTATGGCCCCTAAATTCCATCTGATTCTTTTTTAGGGTCTTACCATCACTATTGTTACTGAGAAATTCCAAAGAGGATGACACACAGGCCTGGCCTGAGGATATGCTTACTGGGGACAAAGGGCAGGCTGTGCTAGTATAGCCTGTCCGTACAGCTCAGCAACATACTCCAGGTGTCTCAGAGAAGTCACAACAAACTAAAATTGTCTTTTTGAAGGGCCAGAGAGCCTCCCTGCCTTAGGGCAGAACACGTGGCCTGGAATCTTTGCTCTCTAACTGCACCTCAGGAGCTTGTCCAAGGATCAGAGAACAAAGTTCACTATTCCCGTGGGTCTGAAATCCCTTTTCTTCTCTCTTTTCTCCTTTTCTATTTATTATAACTGCTAGAGTAACACTTGTGACCCATTCATTGATTTCATGATACACATTTTTTTTTTTGCATCAGTCTCATTCCTGATCCATTTTCTGTCCCGATTTATCTATTTTTAATTTTTTTCATTTCTCCTTTCTACCTACCCTTAAGTGATACATTTCAGGGAAGATCCGGGGTATTTCATTTGGAGAAACAAGGCTGATTGGTAACAGATTGTGGCTTTCGGGCTCTCTTGCAGCCCGGAGCAGCAGCGTGCTCCTTGCAGGGCGTCCTCTGTGGGTAGGACAGCCCTGAGCTGACAAGTTTTGAATCACTTCACTGGATTCTAATCTGCCTTCTTTGGACATATGCCAGTTAATCAAAGTCCCTCTTCAAAAGTGGTGCCCAGGGCTGATGTGCAATCCATAAGTGAGCTCCTGACACTATTTTTTCTAGAGCAGCACTCTTTTAAAGAGCATTACTCCGGCTGCTTGTTAAACAAGAAGGTCCCTGAGTCCACGCTAGACCCAGGGGGTCAGACTCTCTGAGGGAAGGCCTAAGAAACAGACATTTAAAATAAGTCCCCCGGAGAATCTAATGCGTGTTCATATTTGGAAATCTTTCTTTGAAGAAAATGATCCAAGATTGAGATCAATAGAGATCTTTTTAGTGCCAGATTGTGTTTGTCACCTGCTTTGCCTTTCCTCCTGTCCTAGCATGCCCCTGGTCATTTTGTGTATGTGTGCGTGGTAGGCGTGTGTGTTTCTTGTTTTGCTGGGACCAGGGAGGAGTGAATTGTGTTCTGTTGCTTGTGAGGTACCTATGACAGGGTCAGGTACAAAATCCACCTTTTTTTTTTTCTTTTTTGAGACAGTCTCAAGCCATTGCCCTAATAGAGTGCCATGGCATTATAGATCACGGCAACTCCAATTCTTGGGCTCAAGTGATCCTGTTGCCTCAGTTTTTTTTTTTTTTTTTTTCCTATTTTTAGTAGAGATGATGTGTGTGTGGGGTGTCTCACTTTTGCTCAGGCTGGGCTTGAATGTGTGAGCTCAAGCAATCTACCTGCCTCAGCCTTCCAGAGTGCTAGGATTATAGGCATGAGCCGCCATGCCTGACCCGTTCACCTCTGTTCTAACTGCTTCTAAGTTTCCCAGTTATAATAGCAAATGTATTTAGGTTAAGAAGGTGATGCTAATTATGATGAGAAGTTCTGGTAGGGAAAATGACATCAAAGTGATCAGAAATCAAGGGATCTCTGCTCTGGCATCTCCAGAGGTGCACAGTAGTTCAGGAGTCAGACATTCCTGGGCTCGGAGCCTGACCCTTGACCACTGAGCCGAGAACTCGTAATGCTGCCCACACGGCCTCCGCTGAGTGCCAGGTACCTTCCTAAGTGTGCTGCGTGTACACTAGCAGTCGTTCTCACATGAACTCAGGGATGGACCTGCGGGTATCATCTGTATTTCCTAAGTGGGGAAACCAAGGCACAGAGATGGTAAGTAACCTTCCTAAAGTCCCACCATCAGAGGGGGGAAGTGGGATTTGAACACAGGGCCAGCCCTGTCCCCTGCTGGCCTCTTCTCATCTTTGCTACCCTGAGACTCAGTACCTCTCTCTGCTTGGTTAATCGATTCTCCAGGTCTTGCACCTTCTTCTTTTCCTTCTCGATGGCCTCCTTTGCTTTCTGTTTCTCGCAGGCGATGCTGTTCTCTGAGATCTGGAAGTCAATGACAGGTGGTTGGAGGGCCTGTGCCCTCACGGGGAAAGGACACTGCAAAGTGGAGCCAAGATGAGTCATCGCTGGGACAGCTGAGTCAGGGTGTGGGCACGAGAGCTCAGGGAGGGAGGCGCCTACTGGGGAGAGTGGTGGGGGCTGGGCATACCTATGACAGTCAGAAGCTGGAAGCCACCTGGTCATGTGCATAAAGGAGAGCGTGAGTCATCACTCAGGATTTCAGGGGCGTTCAGGAAGTGACATGCTGTTGAGTGTTCAGGTCACTTCCTTTGGTGCTGGGCCACTGACTAAACCAGCATGTGTTGGCACTGAGGCAAGCCCTCATGGGAAGTACCTGACTTTTTTTTTTTTTGTGAGACAGAGTCTTAAGCTGTCACCCTGGTTAGAGTGCTGTGGCGTCACAGCTCACAGTAACCTTAAACTCTCGGGCTTAAGTGATTCTCTTGCCTCAGCCTCCCAAGTAGCTGGGACTACAGGTGCCCGCCACAACGCCCGGCTATTTTTTTTTATTGTTGTTGCAGTTGTCATGGTTGTTTTAGCTGGCCCAGGCTAGGTTCCAACCTGCTACCCTTGGTGTATGAGGCCGGCGCCCTGCTGACTGAGCTATGGGAGCTGCCAAGTACCTGGCTTCTTGGGAGATGGGGCAGGAGAGACATGTTGGGGAGGTTCCTCCTGTCCTAGCATGCCCAGTGCCTGTGGCGTCAAAGAGGGACACAACCAGGCTCTTTCTGTCTATTAAGGTGTGTTGTCCTGTCCAGGACAGTTTGGAGCTGAGGACATATAGATCTGGTGATGGAAATATAGAGATCCGGACTCACCGGCTGAGGCCCCTGGAAATAAACAGCCAGAGTGGGGTTGACACGCTCCACCCACAACAGTTAACTCTTGAAATGACACCCCCACACCAATGTGGTTCCCAAGAGGAGTATTTTAAATATATGTGTCTATGTGCAGACAAAAGATGGAGAGAGAGGTACTGAAATGTAAATGGTGGTTATTTTGGGGGAATTGAGATTATGGCATTTTATATTTTCTTCTTTTCGGGGGTTTGTATCTGCTGAATTTTGCCTTATTGGCAAAAAGAAAAACAACTGAAAACTGTTACGGGGCAAGCTGTGCTGGGAGATGGGAGGTTTCTGATCTGAGGGGCAGGATGAGACTTTGGAGATTTGCACAGCCGGGGAGAAAAGACGCTCCTTATGTATCTGATATGATTTCATATCGAGAACACGGTGCCCCTCCCCAGCCCCAGCACAGCGTCCTCCCCGGGCCTCCTCCCCCTCATCTCCCTGTGGTTTCTTCCACTGCCAAGTCTTTGCCTGAGACAGTCCAGATCCACCCTGCAGGTTCAAGTCCTGCCTGTTGTAGGAGACCACCAACCCCATCTGGTCTGCCCCCAGCCAGGGCACTGCTCAGCCATTGCAAATGAAAACAGAACCGAATGGGTCTGGCCCCTTGCAAGGCACGTGCCCTTCCAAGGGACAGACAGGGAAATGGGGGCTGTAACTGAGGCAGGACCAGGGCAAGTAACCTTCCAAGGTCATGCCACCAGGAAGTGGCGGTGCTGGAGCATGGACACCTATGCCCCTGGCCTGACCACTCCCTGCCCCATCTCCAGGCCCTGCCTTTCCCAACCTCCTGATTCAAACCCCAGCCCCTGGAGGTGGGAGACACGTTTGTATGTTCATACCTGGGTTGGCACAGAGCCTGCCACACTGGTAGGGGCCTGGCTTCAAGACCCCACCCCTGGCCCATAAGTATAAGGGATGCTCTGGGTCCTGCCCCTTTATTGATGCTTGCCCTGTGTCTGTGGTCCTTCACCCGACCTGGACGCTGACCGTACTTCCCTCCTGGGTTTGGCATAGTTCCTCTGCCAAGGTCTTTGCTTAATTAAGGCTGTCAAGACCCTCGCTACACCCCGAACTCCTCACCCCACCTGGACCCTGACCTCACTGGGGCAAGGGCTTCCAAAGCACGAAGGCATTGACTCCATCAAACTCTAGGATGGTTCTGCCTCTACCTCTGTGTTACAGCTGAGGGCACAGAGCGGGCAAGGGCTTGCCCATGGTCACACAGCGTGTTAGGGCAGAGCTGGGATCTGAGCTTAGAAGGGGCACTTTTAGCCCACCGTGCTCTGAGGCTCCTTCCCTCCTTGCCCGCCCTGTGTTTCTTCCTTTCCCTCCCTTCCTCTCGGCTTCATTCCTTCCCATGCCCCTCTAGTTCAGGTCCTGCCTTTCTAGTCTGAGCCACTTTACCCAGTGGCCCTCTCTGTCCATAGGCTCCTTTTCCCTTCCAGTTTCACTCAGTGTCACATCCTCTGAGAAGCCCTCCCTGACTGCGGGCCACTCTCTAACCCAGAATCCCCTCATTTTTCTCTTCCCCTTTGCACTTGTGGCCTGGAGCTATTTCTGTGTTTGTGTGTCTGTTGCTCCCAAGCTAGGACGAAAGCTCTGGGAAGCCTCATCCTGGTCTTCCTGGCTCACTGTGGTGTCCCTGGCACCCAGAACAGGGCCTGGCACACAGTGGGCTCTCAACGAGTATTTGTGGATGACCAAAATTGGATCAAACAATTCACTGGGCCATCAGCTCTGTTTCTGGATGCTCTACCAGGGCTGGCACGTACATGCTTGTGCCACCACCATCCCCAGAGCCGCATTCACAGAGTTCCAGGGACGGATGCCATTTTGGGCCATGAGTGATGGCTTCCTGGCCCCCAGGCTCCTTGTTTTAGGGCATGACCTGGACGTCCACGCTGACCTGAGGGCTGGCCTTTCACGCTGTCCCGAGTGGTGTCCCTGGGTTGAAGGGTGGGTATGTGGAGGTGGGTGCCCCTAGCTCTTCCCTGGCACTTGGACACCCCTCCTCACCTGGACACCTTCCTCACCCGGATACCCCTCCTCACCTGGATACCCCTCTTCACCCGGACACCCCCCTCACCCGGACGCCCTCCTCACCTGGACACCCCTCCTCACCCGGACACCCCTCCTCACCTGGACACCCTCCTCACCTAGATACCCCTCCTCACCCGGATACCCCTCCTCACCTGGACACCCCTCTTCACCCGGACACCCTCCTCACTCAGATACCCCTCCTCACCTGGACACCGCTCCTCACCCGGACACCCTCCTCACTGAGATACCCCTCCTCACCTGGGCACCCTCCTCACCCGGACACCCCCCTCACCTGGACACCCCTCCTCACCCGGACACCCCTCCTCACCTGGACACCCACCACAGATCGGAACACCACACGGCAGAACTCCAGGCCCGCAAGGTCTTAAGACGCCTCGGGGAGTCCGGGGTCGGCGG
>CAUYON010201828.1:0-19277 GCA_963573935.1 Arctocebus calabarensis
CGCCAGCCACATACACCTGAGCTGGCAGGTTCGAATCCAGCCCCGGCCCCCCAAACAACAATGACGGCTGCAGCCAAAAAATGGCCTGGAGTTGTGGCGGGCACCTGTAGTCCCAGCTACTTGGGAGGCGGAAGCAGGAGACTCGCTTGAGCCCAGGAATTGGAGGTTGCTGTGATGCCACAGCACTCTATCCAGGGTGACAGCTTGAGGCTCTGTCTCAAAAAAGAAAAAAAAAATTAACTGGGCGTGGTGGTGCATGCCTATAATCCCAAGTAAGTCCCTCAGGAGACTGAGGTGAAAGGATCACGTGAGCCCAAGAATTCATGGCAGCTATAATCATGCCACCATGCTCTAGATGGGAGTAACAGAGAGAACCTGTCTCTAAAAAAAATAAATTAACATAAAACATTGAATATTCAGAACTTTTTTGTGATAGCTAGTTACTGGAAGCTCTCTGCTAAATGAGATTAAATAATAATTTTTCCTTTTGGGAAGGATAAGCCCGGATGGCACTTTATTTTTGTTAATTTTTTTGAAAAATTTAATAGATTTAGGGATTAAAAATTGAATTCCGGCGGCACCTGTAGCTCAGTGGGTAGGGCGCCAGCCACATACACCCCGGCTGGCGGGTTTGAACCCAGCCCTCGCCAGCTAAACATCAATGACAACTGCAACAAAAAAATAACCGGGCATTGTGTCAAATGCCTGTAGTCCCAGCTACTTGGGAGGCTGAAGCAAGAGAATCACTTAAGCCCAAGAGTTTGAGGTTGCTGTGAGCTTGACACCATGGCACTCTTCCGAGGGCAACATAGTTAAGACTCTGTCTCAAAAAAAAAAAAAAAAAATTGAATTCCGGGCTCTGCACCTGTGGCTCAATGTCTCGCCTGAGCTGACAGGTTCGAATCCAACCCGGGCCAGCCAGGCAACAATGACTGCTGCAACCAAAAAATGGCCGGACGTTGTGGTGGGTGCCTGTGGTCCCAGCTACTTGGGAGGCAGGGGCAGGAGACTCGCTTGAGCCCAGGAATTGGAGGTTGCTGTGAGCTGTGATGCCACGGGCACTCTATCCAGGGTGACAGCTTGAGGCTCTGTCTCAAAAAAAAAAAAAAAAAAGAACTTGATGCTTTATGGGTCGGCGCCTATATACACCTGAGCTGGCGGGTTTGAATCCAGCCCAGGCTGCCAAACATCAATGACGGCTGCAACCAAAAAATGGCAGGGTGTTGTGGTGGGCGCCCATAGTCCCAGCTACTTGGGAGGCGGAGGCAAGAGACTCGCTTGAGCCCAGGAATTGGAGGTTGCTGTGAGCTGTGATGCCATGGCAATCTATCCAGGTTGACAGCTTGAGGCTCTGTCCCAAAAAAAAAAAAAAAGAACTTCATGCTTTGTTAACCTAGGACTTGGTGATAGCCATCCCTTTTAAGAAAGCTCTTTATCTGCACTAAAGTCTTGCCTTTAGTATTGCCTTGTACCTATCATGCCTCCAGGTATGCCAGAAATGATATAAAGGGTAGTGGTGAAGTCCATACAGCCATCTTTCTTAGCCAAGTTATTCTAATCTTTTGCTTGCATTCTAAACTTTTAATTGCACTAAATTAGCAATTAGTATGTAGACTGAATTGTTAAGGGGGAATAACTTCCAAGTTCAAGTGATTAACTGTGGCCATTATTCCAGAAAGAGGCATTTCAATGTTTCTACTAGAGCCTATGTTTTGTAAAGCTTTGTTATTTTTGCCAGATTCCATTGGTTTATCTTGGTGAAATATGTGCTAGTATATCAATATCAACATGTCTGAAATATTGGTGACAGACTTTTTTATTAACCTCAATGAGAAAAAAATTCTTTTTCACTTTCTATGACCGATTAAAAGAAAATGGATGCCCAGAGTTCAGCCAAAGTCAATGCAAGGAAGAGGAGGAAGGAGGCACCTGGACCCAATGGGGCAACAGAGGAAGATGGAATTCCTTCAAAAGTGCAACGCTATGCATTTGTAAGTAAAGAAGAGATTTCTTTGTTGAATACTTAGCCTGGCAGCATGAGGGTAAGAAAGTAATACAACATTGATGATATCAGTGTCACGAGTCTTCTTAAATAAAGGAGAGAATGAATAGTAAGTGAATAGTAAGCATATTTTCATCGTTGTTGGAAATCTGTTATGCTTTCTTGTCAGACTCACAGCTCAATTGTGGGAATTTACATAGGAATTGAAAAAAGAATGTTAGGAAAATTTGAAAGTTGTGTGTATAGTAGGCTAAAGATCAAATTTAAACTAATCAAATGGAGAAATTTGAGCTATAGTCAGTAATTTAAAATTCATCATCTTGCTGGGTACAATGGCTCACATCTGTAATCTTATCACTTTGGGAGGCCGAGGCAGGAGGATTACTGAGGCCAGGAGTTAAAGACCAGTCTGAGCAAGAGCAAGATCCAGTCTCTACAAAAAATAAGAAAATTAGCTGGATGTGGTGGTACATGCCTATAGTCCCATCTGTTTGGGAGGCTGAGCCAGGAATATTGCTTGAGTCCATGAGTTTGAGATTGCAGTGAGCTATGATGATACCACTGCACTGTAGCCCAAGTGACAGAGCAAGACCCTATCTCTTTTTTTCTCTCTCTCTCTCACATTCACACAAATAAATAAATAGATAGGTAGATAAATAAATAAACAAAATTTATCATTTCATGGTGTCTAGTGTTCTGTGTCTTACCTTTTTCTCCCCATTGTCATTCTTCTACTATATTACTTGTTGTATCTTAAATGGGAACCATTTCACATTATTGCCTACTCTATGTTCTTTTATCTCTGGGACATTATCTGTATACTCCCTAACTACTGCCAAGCCTCATGCGAAGGACCCCATTCCAAACTGACTACCTTTCCCCTAAAAAACATGTCCAAAATCACTTATACACAATATTATTATGAAATCCATGTTTCAGAATCCCAGGGACAGAGTCTTATGTTTCTGTTGTTTCTTCATCTGTCTTGACCCTTAGCTATTGGTCAACTGTAATTTCCACTGGTTATTTCTGGAGCTTCCTAACCCAGAAACGTTTCTACTGTGAGATAATTAAAAGTTATTCCAAACCAGTACTCTATTTTGAACAATAAAAGCAGCTGGGCTCTACAGATAGGAGGCATATACCTCCAAGCTTGATAGTGATGATATTGGTAGGGGCAAGTGTATTAGTTTCCTTTTGTTGTTATAACAAATTACTATAAATTTAATGACTTAAAATAGCACACAGTTTAGGTAATCAGAAGTCTGAAATGGGTGTCTGAGGGATAAAATTAAGGTATTGGTAGGGCTGGAGTTACTAGGGGAAAATCCCACTTTCTGCCTTTTCTAGCTTTTTGAAGTTACCCCATTTAGCTCATGGCACCAGCCAGCAATTACATCACTTTGACTACTGCTTCTGTCATCACATCTCCTTCTCTGATTATGACTTCCTCACCTCCCCTTTTCATTTATAAGGACTCTTTACATTGGGCACACCTAGCTAAATCAAGATAATCTCCCATTCTCAAAATTCTTAATTTAATAATGTCTGCAAACACTTCTTTTTTCCATGTCAGATAGTAATCACAGGTTCCAGGGAGTGGATGTGGACATTTTTAATGTGCTGTTATTCTGCATATTGTAGCATGTAAAGCTCAGAAAATGACTCAGCAGTAAACAAAACAGGACATTGTTAATTCTGAATATTTCTTGGAGTATTCAAAATTGAGAGACAGTGGTAGGCATCAATTCAGCAATATCCCTTGCAGTAGGAACCAAATAGATATAGATATAGTTATAACCAAATAGATGTTACTCTCAGCCAATCATCATAGCCAGGATTGGGTGAAGGAGGTCAGTCTTTTTAGTGAAATGAGCCTGGAGAAGACTTAAATTTCTTGGTCCTTAGAAATTGAGGAATATCAGTGCTTTAAATTATTTTGCTTTATATATTTATGTGGAATCAGTTCAGTAACTTACTGCCTATTCCACATTCTTTCCTGGTACACACTGCCTACTTAGCATGGGCTGATGGTCAAAAACTCACTTACCCAACAACCTGGACCAACTAAAGTGAGGAGGGAGTGTATACTAAATAAAATTATCTGTAATCTCTACTATATACCTGTAGTTTCTATCTCTGAATTTCCTTTGACCTCTGTAACAAAAGCAAATATGATTTTTTCTTTTTTTTTTGGTAACAGCTTTTTAGTGAGATGTAATTGACATAGTCAGATAATCCATCCAAACTTATCACCAATCTTAGAATTTTTTTTTTTGAGACAGAGTCTTACTTTATTGCCCTCAGTAGAGCGCTGTGGCATCACAGCTCACAGCAACCTCCAACTCCTGGGCTTAGGCAATTCTCTTGCCTCAGCCAGCCAAGCCACAATGCCTGGCTATTTTTTACAGTTACAGTACAGTTATTAGACATAAGAAGCTTATTTTCTTCTGCTAGTAACAATCACTGTCTGCAGAGGCTCTACTGTTTATTAACAGTATTACATATTAAAA
Source organism: Arctocebus calabarensis (assembly GCA_963573935.1). Classification (NCBI taxonomy): domain Eukaryota; kingdom Metazoa; phylum Chordata; class Mammalia; order Primates; family Lorisidae; genus Arctocebus; species Arctocebus calabarensis. The sequence continues at coordinate 4,516 of CAUYON010201828.1, forward strand.
GTCTGTTCAGGCGCCAGCCACGTACACCTGAGCTGGCGGGTTCGAATCCAGCCCGGGCCAGCCAAACAACAATGACAGCTGCAACCAAAAAAAAAATGGCCGGGCCGCCTGTAGTCCCAGCTACTTGGGAGGTGGAGGCAGGAGACTCGCTTGAGCCCAGGAATTGGAGGTTGCTGTGAACTGTGGATGCTACAGCACTCTATTCAGGGCGACAGCTTGAGGCACTGTCTCAAAAAAAAAAAAAAAATCTGTTCAGAAGGTTCCATGCACTCAAAATGTTAGGTATTTTTCATACTATCATATCATCAGTACATCTATGTTTCCCAAATTTAATTTTCCAGATTGCTTTTGAGAAAATAGTGGTGGATTGGACTAGAATCTCCAACATCTTGTTGTTGTTGCAGTTTGGCGGGGGGGCCGGGTTGGAACCCACCACCCTCAGTATATGGAGCCAGCACCCTACCCACTGAGCCACAGGCGCCACCCATCCTAGAATATTTTTATAGCCCTAAAAAGGAATGCTGTACCCATTATAATCACTTCTCCTTTCCCTCCAACCTCCCCAGCCTTGGGAAATCACTAATCTGCTTTCTGTCTCTATGGATTTACCTCTTCTGGACATTACATACAAATGATATTATATAGTATGTGGTCTTTTGTGGCTAGCTTTTTTCACTAAACATGTTTTCAGGTTCATTCATGTTATAGCATGTATAAGTTGTCTTTTCCTTTTGCCATCTCTCCCTCCCTTCTCCCTCCTTCCCTCATTTCTTTCTTCCTTCTACCCTTCCTTCCTTCTTCTCTCCCATCCTCCCCTCTCCCTTTTTCAGGATCTTACTCAGTCTCCCAGGCTAAAATGCAGTGGTGTCACCATAGTTCATCCACAACCTCAAATTCCTAGGCTTAAGTGATACTCCTCCCTCAGCCTCCCAGGTAACTGGAACTACAGGCACTTGCCACCATGCCTAGCTAATTTTTCTATTTTTTATAGAGATAAGGTCTTGCTCTTCCTCAGGCTGGTCTTGAACTTCTGGCCCCAAGCAATTCTAATTTTTATTTAATTTTAATTTAATAAGTTTAATTATTTAATTAAATAATTAATAATAATTTTAATATTATTTTTAATAATAACTTTTATTTATTTATATTTTGAGACAGAGACTTAAGCTATTGCCCTGGGTAGCATGCCACGGTGTCACACCTCACAGCAACCTCAAACTCTTGGGCTTAAGCGATTCTCTTGCCTTAGCCTCCCAAGTAGCTGGGACTACAGGTGCCCGCCACAACACCGGGCTATTTTTCTGTTGCAGTTGTCATTGTTGCTTTAGCTGGCCTGGACTGAATGAGAACCTGCCAGCCTCTGTGTATGTGGCTGGTGTGTGCCCTACCCACTGAACTATGGGCACCACCCTGGCTAATTTTTTAATTTTTTTGTAGAGATGGAGTCTGGCTATGTTGCCTAGGCTGATCTTGAACTCCTGGGCTCAAGTGATACTCCTATGTTGGCCTCCTAAAGTGCAGGGACTATAGGCTTGAGCCATTGTGTCCAGACCTGCTTTTTTCTTTTTTTTGAGACAGACTCTCATTCTGTCGCCCTGGGGAGAGTACTGTAGTGTCATAACTCCCAGCAACCTTGAATTCTTGGGCTCAAGTGATCCTCTTGCCTTACCCTCCTGGGTAGCTGGGATTACAGGCACCTGTCATAATGGCTGGCTGTTTTTTCTGTTTATTGTAGAGATAGGGTCTCACTCTTGCTCAGGCTGGTTTGAACTCATGAGTTCAAGCAATCTACCTGCCTTGCTTCCCAGAGTGATAAGACTACAGGTGTGAGCTACCATGCTTGGCTTGGATGTATTTGTCAAATTTATTCATTCACCAGTTGGTGTTTGGGTTGAATAAATAATATTTTATTGCATACTTTCAATGTGCTAGCATGGCAGTAGGCACTAGGGGTATAAAGATAAATGTGATTTACCTTTTGAGGAGGCACGCATAGTGTAGATTTTCTATAGCTGGGACTCATTAGCTTTAGAAAAGCAAGCTGTATTAAGGAATAGGAAGGATTGCCAAATGTTAGGAAGCTGAGTTGGTGAGTCAGAATGAAATGGATAGAAGAAAGAAAAAAGAGTTAAGATGGAAAAATGAAGAAATAACTTTATGGCTACTTTGTAAGTATAAAGAATTTACTAATAGAGATATTTCTAAATGTATCCAAAAGGATCCCAAAAATTTTTACAAAATGTAAAATTTTTACAAAAAATAAGACATTTAGCCTATGTTAATATTTACCATATGTGTGAATGAATCACAAAATACCTAAACTGTGCGGAAAATTGGCCAGAGGTCTGCTTACGTATGGCTAAGTAGGTCTCGATCTCATAGTCTCATTTCAACCAATGTACATTGAGAACCTCTGTGTGCCAGTTGCTGTGCATTGGAGATGGAAAAATGTCCTTACTCCTGAAAAGCTCACAGGCAAATAGGGGAAACAATAGAAGGGAGTTAGAGGTGAATGGCCTTCTAGAGGAGCGAGAGATTGACTCTGAGGAAAGGCAGGGGCAGTTGGTGGTCTGGAAGAACTTCAAGGATATTGATACTGAGCTGAACATTGAGGGAAAAATAGAAATTCGAGAAACGAATGAGAGATAAGATACAAATTCAGAAGTGTGAAATAGTAGTACATTTACCAAACTGCAAGTAATATTCCTGGAGCTTAAAGTTCAGAATAAGAATCACCGTAGATGGGCGGTGTCTATGGCTCATTGGGTAGGGCACTGGCCCCATATACCGAGGGTGGCGGGTTCGAACCCTGCCCCAGCCAAAATACAACAAAAAAATAGCTGGGCATTGTCGTGGGCACTATAGTTCTAGCTACTCGGGAGGCTGAGGCAAGTGAATTGCCTAAGCCTAGGAGTTGGAGGTTGCTGTGAACTGTGACACCATGGCACCCTACTGAGAGCAATAAAGTGAGACTCTGAATCTAAAAAAAGAAAATAAAGAATCACCATAGATGGCTTGGCACTTGTGGCTCAGCGGGCTAAGGCACCTGCCACGTACACCTGAGCTGGAGGGTTCGAATCCAGCCCAGCCCACCAAACAACAATGATGGCTGCAACCAAAAAATGACTGGGCGTTGTGGCGGGCACCTGTGGTCCCAGCTACTTGGGAGACGGAGGCAAGAGACTCGCTTGAGCCCAGGAATTGGAGGTTGCTGTGAGCTGTGATGCCATGGCACTCTATCCAGGGTGACAGCTTAAGGCTCTGTTTAAAAAAAAAAAAAAAAAAAGAATCACCATAGATGAAGCAAGCAAGGGCCTGATTATGTAGGATTCTGTCTTCTCTGCTAAGGAGTTTGAACTTTATCCTAGAGGTAATGTGGTCAGAGTTATAATTTAGGAAGATCATCCTGATTGCTTTGGAAAGGATGGGTTGAAGCAGGTATAGAAAGAACCCAGAAATACTGGTACTAAGCTTGTTATACTGATCCAAGTTGGGGATGAAGAGAGCCCAAACTACAGCAATAAAGAGAGTACAAGATAAATTTTAAAAGCTTTGAAGAAGTAAAAGAGATAATTCTTGGAGATTATTGGGGTGCAAGGGACAAGAAGTTTTAAGGATGACTCTTGGGTTTCGGTTGTAGGTAGATTGTATAGATGGAGTGCTTCTTATTGAGATAAGAAACAGGAAGCAGGGCGGTGCCTATGGCTCAATGAATAAGGGCGCTGGTCCCATAGACCCAGGGTGGTGGGTTTGAAACTAGCCCCAGCCAAACTGCAACAACAAAAAAAATAGCCGGGCATTGTGCTGGGTGCCTGTAGTCCTAGCTACTTGGGAGGCTGAGGCAAGAGAGTCGCCTAAGCCCAAGAGCTGTGACGCCATGGCACTCTACTGAGGGCGACAAAGTAAAATTCTGTCTCTAAAAAAAAAAGATACAGGAGGAAGACGAAGACTTTATTTTACACAAGTTCAATTTAGAATGCCTATAAGATATCCAAATAGTAATTGGATAGACGAGCTCATATTGTTTATATTCATTGAAATGGCAATAGCAGTCAGGGAGAATTTATTTTATTTTTTTTGAGACAGAGTCTCAAGCTGTCACCCTGGGTAGAGTGCCACAGTCACAGCTCACAGCAACCTCAAACTCTTGGGTTTGAGCTATTCTCTTGCCTCAGCCTCCCAAGTAGCTGGGACTATAGGTGCCTGCCACAATGTCCAGCTTTTTTTGTTGTTGTTGTAATTATTGTTTTAGCTGGCCTGGGCCAGGTTTGAACCCACCAGCCTTGGTGTATGTGGCAGGCACCCTACCCACTGAGCTATGGCGCTTTGCCCAAGTCCGGGACAATTATTGCATTCTTTTTTCTCTTTAAAATAGATCCCCTGGCTCGGCACCTGTGACTCAATGGGCTAAGGCTCTAGCCACGTATACCTGAGCTGGCGGGTTCAAATCCTGCCCGGGCCTGTCAAACAACGATGATGGCTACAACCAAAAAAAAAAAAAAAAAAAAAAAATGGCCGGGCGTTGTGGCAGGCGCCTGTAGTCCCAGCTACTTGGGAGGCGGAGGCAGGAGACTCGTTTGAGCCCAGGAATTGGAGGTTGCTGTGAGCTGTGATGCCACCGCACTCTATCCAGGGTGACAGCTTGAGGCTCTGTCTCAAAAAAAAAAAAAAATAGATCCCCTGGGGGCCAGTTGGGACGGCTTAGGCCTGTAATTCTAGCACCCTGGGAGGCCCATGTGTGTGGATTGCTTGAGCTCAGGAACTGAGACCAGCCTGAGCAAGGTCAAGACCCTGTCTCTACTAAAAATGGAAAAACTGAGGCAAAACGATCGCTTAAATCCAAGAATTTGAGGTTGTTGTGAGCTATGATGCCATGGCCCGCACTCTACCCGGGGTAACAGCTTGAGACTGTCTCTAAAACATACTACATACATAAAATAGATCCCCTTCTATTCCTCATAAAATAGATCTTTCTGCTCTGTTCTCTGTCCCTTCTTTCTCACATCACATGATATTCCTCTTTTTTTTTTTTTTTTAAGACAGAGTCTTACTCTGTTGCCCAGGCTAGAGTATAGTGGCATTAGCTTAGTTCACAGCAACTGCAAACGCCTAGGCTCAAGTGATCCTCCTGTCTTAGCCTCCCAAGTAGCTAGGACTACAGGTGCTTGCCACAGTGCCCAGCTAATTTGTCTATTTTTAGTAGAGATAGGGTCTTCCTCTTGCTCAGGCTAGTTTCAAACTCCTATGCCCAAGAGATCCTCCTGCCTTGGCCTCCCAGAGTGCTAGAATTACAGGTGTGAGCCACCACACCTGGCTTATGTATTACTTTTTGAAATTGAATTGAATTCCCATAGTAATGAATAATATGACATTCACAGCACCTCTTGTAAATGCAGAAGTCAAATGTGATTTGTATTCATTTCTTGTTATCAGTATATACTATTACAATTTTAATACAGTTTTTTTCATTCTTAAAATGTATATGTATTTTTTGGCACCCTCTGTATATAAGAGCATTATTGAGATATAGTTCCTGTACCATTATAATTTACATATCCATTTGAAGTACATATAATTCAGTGGTTTTTTTGTATATTTATAGAATTTTACAACCATCATCACAGTCCATTTTAGAACATTTCTATCACCCTAAAGAGGTATCTGAGGTTGTTGTGAGTGAGGCTGACACCACTGCTCTCTAACCTGGGCAACAGATTAAGATTTTTGTCTCAGAACAACAATGAAAAATGCCTGTAGTCCCAGCTACTTGGGAGATGGAGGCAAGAGACTCACTTAAGCCCAGGAATTGGAGGTTGCTGTAAGCTATAATGCCACAGCACTCTATCCAGGTGATAGCTTGAGGTGCTGTCTCAAAAAAAAAGTTTTAATGTTAAAATATAACCTTAAAAATCTATTCTTATCTGAAAATAAAACATAAACATAAATATCTTCCCAGTCTCTGAATTCACCTAAGGTCTGTTTAGAATTTAAAATTCTTCCAAATCCTTCCAGGTAAATACATACATACATACATACACACACACACACACACACATATGTATGGTAACATTTAAAATTCTAAGTGAACATTACTACAGCCATAGGGAAATTAAAAGGATTATAAGGGGCTCGGTGCCTGTGGCTCAACGGGCTAAGGCGCCAGCCACGTACACCTGAACTGGCGGGTTCGAATCCAGCCCAAGGACCTGCCAAACAACAATGATGGCTGCAACCAAAAAATGGCCAGGCGTTGTGGCAGGCACCTGTAGTCCCAGCTACTTGGGAGGCAGAGGTAAGAGACTCGCTTGAGCCCAGGAATTGGAGGTTGCTGTGAGCTGTGATGTCATAGCACTCTATCCAGGGTGACAGCTTGAGGCTCTGTCTCAAAAAAAAAAAAGGATTATAAGGGAATATTGTAAACAACTTCACAAAGTGAACTAAACACAAAGTTGATGAATTCCTATAAAGAGACCAATTATCAAAACTCAAAACTGACCCAAGACAAAATAGAAAATCTTAATAGAACTGTATCAAATAAAGAAAATGAATTAGTTGTTTAAAAAATCTTCCCACAAGGGAAGCCTGTGGCTCAGTGAGTAGGGCACCAGCCCCATATTACCGAGGGTGGTGGGGTGAACCCAGCCCCGGCCAAACTTCAACAAAAATATAGATGGGCGTTGTGGCGGGTGCCTGTAGTCCCAGCTACTTGGGAGGTTGAAACAAAGAGAATTCATTGCTTAAGCCCAAGAGTTTGAGGTTGTTGTGAGCATAGTGAAACTGTGTCTCAAAAAAAGAAAAGAGAAACAATCTAAAAATACAATTAAGAAAACAGTTTCATTCACAGCAGTATCAAGTGGAACAAAATATTGAGGAATAAATTTAACAAAAAACTTTTAAGTAAAGCTGTGCATAAAGAAATAAGTATACCTGTATTCTTATTTTGACTTTGCCTCTGAGTAACTACATCCAATTTATGTAACTTTTCTGAACCTTGTCTCTCTCATCTTTAAATTGAGGATACTAACTATGTTATAAAGTTTAAGGATGGACTCAGCGCCTGTAGCTCAAGAGGCCAGCCACATACACAAGAACTGACAAGTTCGAATCCGCCAAACAACAATGACAACTACAACTAAAAAATAGCCAGGTGTTGTGGCAGGTGCCTGTAATCCCAGCTACTTGGGAGGCTGAGGCAAGATAATCGTTTAAGCCCAGGATTTAGAGGTTGCTGTGATGCCACAGAACTCTACCCAGGGCAACAGCTTGAGACTCTGTCTCAAAAAAAAAAGTTTTAGGATGAATTTTAGACACAGCACATTGAATATATGATTGTTCTTTAAAGCTGCCATTTTTCTTTTCCTTCACTTTCCTTTTCTTAAGGGCTTACGACAGCCAGCTCCTTTTTCTGATGAAATTGAAGTTGACCTTAGTAAACCCTATGTCAGAGTGACTATGGAAGAAGCCAGGAAAGGAACTCCTTGTAAGTAACCACCTACTTAATTATTTGTTGTTTTACTACTGTTATTAGCTTTCCATTGTACGTATCAAATACACATTACTTCCTATATACTTCCTTCAGTTTAATTGTGCAATCTAGATGGATTCCTCTTATCTGCCTTGATGTTCTGTTTAGAAGGGTAATTCCACTCTAAATAAATTTTGTTTTTCTTAGTTTCATATAATCATTTTCTGGGATATTATCATAGCTCTGAGAGGTAATGAAGCAGAAACAGTAATATATTTACCTAAGCTGGGTTCTACTCCTCTCTATTTTTATAAAAGTCTAAATAATAGCCTTCAGAATTTTTCCCACAATCTTTCTACATTGTCAGCTATAGTGCTGCTGATTGATAGAAGACAAAAATATCCCAAGTTGGGAAATGCTTATCACTTAATTTTCCAAGTTTTAAAAAATATTTGCTTTAGGCTGGGCATGGTAGCTCACGCTGGTAATCCCAGCACTTTGGGAGGCCAATGTGGGAGGATTGCTTGAAGCCAGGAGTTTATGACCAGCCTAGGCAACATAGCAAGACCCTCTCAGTACAGAAAATCTTTTAAAAATTAGCCAGGCATGGCTATAGTCCCAGATACTGAGGGGGCTGAGGAAAAGAAGATTGGGGCAAGGCACGGTGGCTCATGCCTGTAATCCTAGCACTCTGGAAGGTCGAGGAGGGTGGATTGCTTGAGCTCACGAGTTTAAGACCAGCCTGAGCCAGAGTGAGACCTCATCTGTAAAAAAAAAAGCCGGGCCTGGGGGTGAAGGAAGGGGAGAGCAGAGAGAGGAAGAATGAGGGAGGGGTGGGGAAAGGAAGAGCAGAGAGAGGGAAGGAGTAAGGGGGGCTGGGGTCTTGGGGTCTTAGTGTGTGCCACACCTTTTGGGGGCAAAACACGATTGTAAGAGGGTCTTTTCCTAACAAATGCAACCAGTGTAACATGGTTTCTTGTACCCTCAATGAATCCCCAACAATTAAAAAAAAAAAAGCCGGGCCTTATGGTGGGTATCTGAGTCCCAGCTACTTGGGAGGCTGAGGCAAGAGGATTGCTTAAGCCCAGGAGTTTGAGATTGCTGTGAGTTATGATGTCACATCACTCTACCCAGGGTGACAAAGTGAGACTCTGTCTCAAAAAAAAAAAAAGAAAGAAGATCATTTGAGCCTAGGAATTCGAGGCTACAGTGAGCTATTGGGCCACTGCATCCCAGCCTGGATGACAGAATGAGATCCTGTGTCTTTAAAAAAAACAACCTTGCTTAATCATTATTATTATTATTTTTGAGATAGAATCTCAAGCTGTTGCCCTGGGTAGAGTACTGTGGCGTCATAGCTCACAGCAACCTCTTGGGCTCTAGCGATCCTCTTGCCTCAGTTTTTCTATTTTTAGTACAGACTGGGTCTTGTTTTTGCTCAGGCTGGTCTGGAACCCATCAGCTCAAGCAATCTACCCTCCTTGGCCTCCTAGAGTGATAGGATTACAGGCATAAGCCACTATGGCCGGCCAACAAAATCTTGCTTTATTATTTTTAAAGCCCCTATTCATTATTTGTATGCTTAATTTATATCATTAAAGCAGTTTTTGGCTCCGCGCCTGTGGCTCAACAGGTTAAGGCACCAGCCACGTACACCTGAGCTGGCAGGTTCGAATCCAGCCCAGGCCCGCCAAACAACAATAATAGCTGCAACCAAAAAATGGCCTGGCGTTGTGGTGGGCACCTGTAGTCTCAGCCACTTAGGAGGCGGAGGCAGAGGCAGGAGAATCGCTTGAGCCCAGGAGTTGGAGGTTACTGTGACCTGTGACGCCACGGCACTCTATCCAGAGTGACAGCTTGAGGCTCTGTCTCAAAAATAAATAAATAAATAAAGCAGTTTTAACTACATAAATTATTAATATGTGTTCTAGGTTCTCTTCCTATTTGGAGCAGTTGTTTTTAGGGACACCATAAATAGAAACTTCCAAGAGCCTTTATTATGCATACAAAGTCATACAGGCAGATGTTCTTACTTCTGTGTAAATTCTCCACTTCTCCATTTCTTTTTCTAGTCCTTTTTCAATTCTTCTAATTATTATGGTAAGTATTTTCTCTACTCTATAAATATAAGACTGGACTTAGATCTAGGCACATACCAGAGAATAAGAAGGGATTATAAACACAAATGTATATATTTCTAGTATATACATACATTTGTGGTTACTTTTTTTTTTTTTTTTTTTTTTGAGACAGAGCCTCAAGCTGTCGCCCTGGGTAGAGTGTCATGGCATTACAGCTCACAGCAACCTCAAATTCCTGGGCTCAAGCAAGTCTCCTGCCTCCGCCTCCCAAGTAGCTGGGACTACAGGCACCCGCCACAACGCCTGGCCATTTTTGTTTGGGTTGCAGCCGTAATTGTTGGTTGGCGGGCCCAGGCTGGATTTGAACCCGCCAGCTCTGATGTACATGGCTGGCACCTTAGCCCGCTGAGCCATAGGCGCCGAGCCTGTGGTTACTTCTTAATTGTGCTAGTATGTTTGCTCCGTGTTGTAACTGAGGAGTAGTATAAAACAAGTAGAAATGATGTGGTTACAGTGTCATACTAGAGATCCCAATACCTCTTGCCTGTATTTTAACTATACAGGTTATGGTTTGGGGATCCTCAACAAAAAGAAGTTAATTCCAGAGAATCTTTTCCTTTTCCAAAAGCATTTAGATATGCCAGTAACTCATGTTGATCACAACACTAGTGACTTATGATGTGATTTTGAGCTTGGCTCCCCTTACTCGAGTAATAGGCAGGTTGATAGAGGTAGGATAAAATGACAATAAGGAAAACCACAGGCTGTATGGATGAGAGTATAACACTGGCAGGTCAAATATCAGAATTCTAGCAGACAATTCGGGGTTCACATTCAGATAGTAGAGCCTGTTGAAGGCAAGAACTTGTTATGTACTCTCTAATGATACACTGGGAGGATTCAGTACCTCACTCAGATCTGATACCATTTGTGGTACATAAAAGTTAAAAATATGTGTATTGTTTTCAGGTTTATAATTAGTAAATACTGATTGATAAATCTAATTTTTAAATGTCTTATTTTATTTTATTATTATTTTTTTGAGACTCTGTTGGCTCAACTTAGAGTGCAGTAGTATCATCATAGCTCACTGCAACATCAGACTCCTGGGCTCAAGCAATCCTGCCTCAGCCTCCTGAGTAGCTAGGAATACAGGGGTGTGCCATCATACCCAACTAATTTTCCTATTTTTAAAGAGATAGGGTCTTGATATGTTGTCAGGCTGGTCTTGAACTCCTGGGCTCAAACAGTCCTTCTACTTCAGCCTCTCGGTTTGCTGGGATTATAGGCATGAGCCACTGTACCTGGCCTTTACAATTGTAGAATAATAGAATGTTATATGGAAGTCATTTTTGAAATTATAAGCTTTGTAGTCCCTTCATAGTATATATAAGGAAATTAAGATCATAGAAACTAGGAAGTAAAGACTTCCTCTTACGGTAAAATAGATAATTAGTGATGGAATTGGAGCTAAAAATCTATGTCTTTCTGTCCTTGTATTCTTTTCATTCTGGGGTGGTGCTACTCCTTGTAAACATTAGTTATAAATAGAAGACTGTTGGCAAAATGATTGCATTTTAGGTAAAACAAACTATCAAATTAGCCTATGAAGTTTGCCAGACTTATTTGATCTCTGGTTTTTCTCTTATATCTCATTTTATTTGTTCTTGTTTATATGAATTAACCAAGTAGCTAACTATTGATGCCAGTGCAGGAATAAACCAATAAAGAATCCACACGTGTAGTAGTTAGCAAATTTTTAAACCAATAACAAGTGCAACGGGGCATCTCCTTCATCCTGCTCCCAGGTTTTCACTAGAAAGTTTAAGAGAGTTCAAGAGAGAAGTTTGTATAATATAGGAGAAAATTCGCAGAGCAAAAAAATATGACTTGAGAAAGGAGAGAAGATTAGCTCTGGAAACCTTTATGATGAGAAAAAAAAAAAGTCAGCAATACTTTCACTTAGAGAAAGGAAGATTAAAGGAGAGTCTGAAGGGCAATGGAAATCTTTTAGGGACAAAATTTTTCGGAGGTAGGTATTTGGGAGAATATATCAAAAGAGACTCGGCGCCTGTGGCTCAGCGGGCTAACATGCCAGCCACGTACACCTGAGCTAGTGGGCTCGAATCCAGCCTGGCCCGCCAGACAACAATGACGGCTGCAACCAAAAAATGGCCGGGAGTTGTGGCGGGCGCTTGTAGTCCCAGCTACTTGGGAGGTAGAGGCAGGAGACTTGCTTGAGCCCAGTAATTGGAGGTTGCTGTGAGCTGTGATGCCACAGAACTCTATCCAGGGTGACAGCTTGAGGCTCTGTCCCCCCCCCCCAAAAAAAAAAAAAAAGACAATAAATTGAAACCCAGGCTCATCCTGCCTAAATGAAGACATAGGATTACTTAGCCAGCAGTAGTCAACCATATAATTTATAATCCAAACCAGGAAAATTTCTTTTCTTTTCTTTTTTTTTTTTTTTTTGAGACAGAGTCTCACTATGTCGCCCTCAGTAGAATCCCATGGCGTCATAGCGCATAGCAGCCTCAGACTGTTGGGTTTAAGTGATTCTCTTGCCTCAGCCTCCCAAGTAGCAGGGACTACAGGTGCCCACCACAGCACCAGGATATTTTTTTGTTGTAGTTGTCATTATTGTTTAGCTGGCTTGGGCCAGGTTGGAACCCACCAGCACCAGTGTATGTGGTCAGCGCCCTAACCATCGAACTACAGGCGCCCAGCCAAACCAGGTGTGAGAGGGAGTTGCTCTTAATACTATGCTGAGACACAGAAGTAAACCAGGGAGTATGGTTATCCTGGCCAGTAGCTATTCTGTAACAGAATGACTAATGCTTGCTTTCTTCCTCGACTAGTTCCACAGTGGCCCCTTCTGGACATTTGGTTAATATACTAACTTGGGTTTGCCAGAGACTTGAGATTAAGTCATAGGTGATTGAGATATTAGGAGACTAGGGAAACAGAAAAAAGACAAGGCATGTCTAGGATTGGCCCAAGAAAGAGTTCAATGACATACTTAGCTTAATGTGGGATGATTCTGTGCTGGCAAACAGCCACTCAATCAAAGGCGTTCTACACTGTTGCCAACATCCAGGCAGTTTGTTTCCTGAGTGAAATCTCCCTGCTATATACTGTCTAATAATAAAGAAACAACAACAAAATATTCTTAATTTTTATATTCTATCTCTTGCCTTTTAGAATCAAATAAATTGAGACCATAGCCCCTCTGGACTTGTTTAGAAAAAATGGAAGTATTTTGCTTCACAGTCACGATATCTAGGATATAGAATAGTGATTATACTACTTAGATTTGGGGGGGGTTTTGTTTGTTTTTTGAGATGGAATCTCACTTTGTCACCCCTGGTAGAGTGCTCTGGCATCATAGCTCACAGCAACCTCCAACTCTTGGGCTCAAGTGATTCTCTTGCCTCAGCCTCCAGAGTAGCTTGGGACTACAGGTGCCCGCCACAGTGCCCAGCTATTTTTAGAGATGGGGTCTTGCTCTGCCTCAGGCTGGTCTTGAACTCGTGAACTCAGGTGATCCACTCATCTCGGCCTACCAAAGTGCTGAGATTACAGGCATGAGCCACTGCACCTAGCCTGCTTTGTCTTATAGGTGAGAAAACTGAGGCTTAAGGATGTTAAGGTCACAAAAAAAGAAGCTGATTGGTGAACTTGAGCTGTAACCTCTCTGACTCTTAAATCTATTATATTATTTCTGAGTTTTCCATATGTTGATGTATTTACTTTAAAATTTTATTTCATGAAAAAAAAATTTTATTTCATGTATTATAAAATCCATACATTCCTATGGTTAAACATCTACAAAGTACAAAAAGGCATAAGGTGAAAAGTCTTCCTCTCATCTCCTGTCTCCCAAGCATCTGGTATTACCAATTTCTTGTGGATAGCTAAGGAAATAGTTTATATAACTTCCTAACTTTTAGTGGGTATGTTATGGTATATTTAGTCTTGGTAATTTATGGAAATTTAGTTTGTTTTCAAACTGTGCTATTAATACTGCAGTGAATAACATACATATTTACCAGTATATCTGTGAGATAAATTCCTAGAATTAGAATAGCTGGGCTGAAGCTTTTGGTATTTGTATTTTGATAGATACTACCTAATTTCCTTTCTTAAAAGTTGCTGATATTGGGCGGTGCCTGTGGCTCAGTGAGTAGGGTGCCAGCCCCATATACCGAGGGGTGAGTTCAAACCCAGCCCCAGCCGAACTGCAACAACATCAAAAAGATAGCCGGGTATTGCGGGCATCTGTAGTCCCAGTTACTTGGGAGGCTGAGGCAAAAGAATCACCTAAGCTCAAGAGCTGGAGGTTGCTGTGAGCTATGATGCCACAGCACTCTACCGAGGGCGATAAAGTGAGACTCTATCTCTAAAAAAAAAAAAAAGTTGCTGATATTCCTATTAGCACTGTATGATTTCTCAGTTTAAAAGCTACTTGCTTGTGAATAAAGCTATTTGAAAAGAAAAGTCTATAAACTTCCTGAGGATGAATTTCTTCCTCCTTGGTTCACTTCCCTTAAGACAAGAAGGAGGTATATCTTATCCCCATACTCAATATAGTGTATCTGATGAGGCTCTGGCCCTTCTTTCCCAGAATGATGTAGATGGCTCCTACTGCTGCTATAGTGAAATAGCTCTTCCTTTATTCATTTGAACTCCTTAGATTTATCATTGAAGCATGATGAACCCTTATGTTAATTTCATCCTCATTGTATTTATTTGGATTTGGAATTTTAGTCTTGCACCTCATCTCATTTCCTGGCTTCTCTTTCATAGGCCACTAGTACTATAAATAAGTTGACAGTCAGTTCTCTATTGTTCTCACTGATGGAGACGAGAAGAGAAAAAGCTATAATGAAAAGTCCTGAAGTACTTATTTTTGATTTTTCAATATTTAATATATTACCCTCTACTGAGAAAGTATAACATCATACTCACTGTAAAGGAGAAATGCCTGAAAGAGTTGTCTTCCTTCCTTCCTTCCTTCCTTCCTTCCTTCCTTCCTTCCTTCCTTCCTTCCTTCCTTCCTTCCTTCCTTCCTTCCTATCACAGCTTTTAACAGAGTAGGTATTGAAGGGTGAATCTGAAGCTGAGAAGCAATAAATTGATTATTGGTCTACTGTGGTACTTATACTCCCAGTTTTTCAATCTCACCCTCTGGATTACTACCTTGCCTTCTGGGCAAT
>CAUYON010201829.1:0-14549 GCA_963573935.1 Arctocebus calabarensis
GCCAAACAACAATGATGGCTGCAACCAAAAAATGGCAGGGTGTTGTGGCGGGCGCCTGCAGCCCAGCTACTTGGGAGGTAGAGGCAGGAGACTCGCTTGAGCCCAGGAATTGGAGGTTGCTGTGAGCTGTGATGCCACAGCACTCTACCCAGGGTGACAGCTTGAGGTTCTGTCTCAAAAAAAAAAAAAATGTTGAGAGAAATTAGTATAGTAAGTCTTGTGAAAAGAGAATAAATTATATTTTCAATTACAAAAAAAGACTTTGGGCAGCGCCTGTAGCTTACTGGGTAGGGTGCTGATCACATACACCGAGGCTAGTAGGTTCAAACCCGGCCTGGGCCAGCTAAACAATGACAACTGCAACAAAAAAAATAGCCAGGCATTGTGGCAGGTGCCTGTAGTCCCAGCTCCTTGGGAGGCTGAGGCAAAAGAATCGCTTAAGCCCAAGAGTTTGAGGTTACTGTGAGCTGTGACGCCACAGCACTCTACCAAGGGTGACACAGTGAGACTCTGTCTCAAAAACAAATAAACAGGGCGATGCCTTTGGATCAAAGGAGTAGGGCGCCAGCCCCATATGCCGGAGGTGGCAGTTTCAAACCCAGCCCCAGCCAAAAACCACAAACAAAAAAAGACTTTGATATGGTATTAAAATCTTTTTTTTTTTTTTGAGACAGAGTCTCACTATGTCACCCCAGGTAGAGTGCCATGGCATCACAGCTCATAGCAACCTCAAACTCTTGGGCTTAAGCGATTCTCTTGCCTCAGTCTCCCAAGTAGCTAGGATTATAGGCACTCACCACAACGCTGGCTATGTTGTAGTTGTCACTGTCATTTGGCAGGCCTGGGCCCAGTTAGAACCTGCCAGCCCTGGTGTATGTGGCCATTGCCCTAGCTGTTGAGCTATAGGCACCAAGTCAATAATTTGTTTTTTATCTCAGCAATTTATTCAGATATGTGCTGTAAAAATACACATTAGGAAACCTGCAATTGCTATGTTCTATTTAATATTAGAAATTCTATTTTTCATGGTACTACATTAACTTTTTATAATTAAAGGGAGAAATCATAAAGTTCATACTTTATTGTTTAGCCTGATAGAATAAACGCATCATATCTATATATCTGTATCTATCTTCCCAAAACAGTACATTTAGAAGTTTCTAATTTATGCACCCCATTTTTTAAATGAAAAATGCTATACGTCTTCTAGTATCCACACTATAAGACACGAGCCTGGGGTTTTTAAGACTCTATACTTCTCACTTATTTTCTTTTAGGTGGTGATAGCTTCCTATAGGGAAGATGCAGTCCCACCTCGCCAGCAGGGGATGCTCTCTAGTAGATGCCTAAAATCATCTTAATTGTTGGTATGAAGATATGAAAGTTTAATCATTGATAAAATTGCAAAGAACTGCAAACACCGCTTGTTACCCTAAACCAAATTCACTGTGCAGGGGGAATATATTAATATATATTATGCATGGAAACCCAATCCCTAGGAACGCCTCCATAATTTGTTTGAGAGAGTTTGGAAAGGAAATTAAGTGCAGAAAACGGTATCTATGACCCCAGATCAAGCAGAGAGGATCATAATTTCTTGCTCAATTCTATCCAAATGAGCTCCTTCCATCCAAATGATGCTCCTCTTTCCCTTCTATGCTCGCCTCCTTTGCACACTTTAGGGTCAGAAAAATAATCACAAGCTCTCCTACAACTGGCAGAAAGACAAGTTACTTAATTACATGGTACCTCAGTTTCCCTATCTGTAAGAAGGGAAGAAAGAGCACCACTAACATAAAATTTAAAGTATTAAATGAGGGGCATGGGAAGTACTTAGTAGCATATCTGGTATACAGCAATGGTAATGCCTTTTATCTCTTCCTTTCAAACTACTACTCCCTGGTCTCACCCATCCCAGTATGGCCTAATTTGGGGTCCTAATCATTAAGTTCTACTCCCCTACAATAAACCACATACCAGTTCTGAGAGAGAGTGTAGATTAGATGAGAGAACCGGCAGTATAGAAGAAAGAAAACAGATTCTGAGTATCAGAAGACCTGGTCTCAAGTCATGATTCTACTAACTAGAGCTCTACCAATTTATCTTGCTGAACCTCATCTGTAAAAATGAACATAATGCTTATTCCTATCTAATGGGATTATTGTAAGGGTTAATTAAGATAACAGACACAAAATCATTCAGGGAACTGTAATAATCACAGTCTGTACCATTAGCTTCCTACTGGGTCACATACAGTTTCACAATTTAGATGCCATGATTCACGAGAGTTCACCAAATCTCAGTATGTAAGGACAAAGGGAAACTGCTCAAAGCTACAAGGAAACTTAAGGCAAATAAAATTAAATGCTACTTAATGAGCTATTCAGAAATTTAAGGACATTTTAATATTCAAGAGATGGTAAGGCTAAAGAGAGTTCAGCTATGTTTTCAGATGAAAGATTCATGTTAGTATTTACTGGATTTCAGTACATCTGAAACACAAACAGATAATATTTTAGAACACAAAAGAATTACAAACATCATCTATTTCAACTGCCACACTTTATAGAGGAAGGTTAAGTCACTTGCTCAAGTGATCTGCCTCTAATTTGTGGGACTAGAACTGATTCCAAAGCCAGTGCTATGTCCCATAATTATGCTGCTTCTCGTATTAGCCTAAAAATAGGAAGGCCACAGCAGAGGCATGGAGCCATGGGACGGTCTGTGGCTCTGTCTTGGATTGAACAATTCCTGGAGAGAGACCTATTAGACAGGAATGTCTGAATAAGCTTACCTGTTTTGCTGCTGCTGAGGCCAAATCGCTCTGCTTCAAATACAAAGGGGCAGCCACATTCCACAGCTTTTCCTGTAAGGCCTACACAGACAAATCAAGAGCCATCACAAAGACTGGCATATCATTTGAGATTTATGTTTTCATTTTGCTACATAAGTCTACCACGAATAGGACTTCTTTTCAATCAATCTTATTCTTTTAAGGCAATAAGCCCTACCTATTATGGAGAAAAAGAAGGCCAATAGTTTGAGCTAAATGAATTCTTGTCTATTTGATCCAATTTCTATCCCAAAGCCGGAGCCATAGACCAGAGTACAGGAGCCAAGAAGGCTTCACCAGTGCAGGCCACCCAGCTTCTGAGCATTCCTTGTTCTCAGAGCCTCTGGACTCCCTGAGCCTCCTAGATCATTCTTCCATGACAATAGTTCTTTTTCTTTGCCCATGGGCTCTTATGCTTTGAATAACTCCCTCATCACTTTAGTGACATATCCCAACTAAAAATCAAGCAACTTTTCCTACAGTCTTCCCTCTCTTTAACTTCTCTGCATTCAAAACCATCACCAACAGCCCTGACTTTTACCTTTCATCTCTTTCCTTTCCTATCCATTCACATGACCTCATCTCTTGTGTACAACTCTGTTCAAGCCTCTCATTTTCTCAGTCTTTCTTAATTACCAAGGTAATAGAATGCCTTACAGGAAACCCAGACTAATACTGTCCAATAGAAACATAATGTGAGCCAAATATGAAATTTTAAATTTTCTTGTAGCCACATTTTTTAAATTAAAAGAAATAGGTAACATTAATGTTCTTTACAATAACACGTATCTAGATACCCCTATGTACCATGCAGTATTTTTTAAATTATTGAGATAGTTTACATTTTTTCATAAGAAATTTGGTACTTATTTTGCACTTACAGCACGCCTCAATTTGAACATTTCTAAGTGCTCAACAATCACCACTCTCTGGTGCTAGATGACAAATAGACTATGGACATTTTTTGAATATTTACTTCCAATCATTTCTCATATGTATGTATTTTATAAATTTGGAGTCAGAAAGAATTTCTTTTGTATCTTTTCTTAGGGTTTGTATCATAATCTCAAAAGATACAATCCCAAACACTGAAATCATGAAAGACTAAAATCCTAAAATCTTGAAAGCCCAATTCTAAGGAAGGGATTAGTATATTTTGGTTATCCATGTTAGTTGCATCATGTTAGGTGGAACTATTACCTTGTTATCGTCTTTCATTTGGAATTTGAACATGGTTTAAAGAGATGTGCATGGGTCCCAAGTTTATGAGGGGTGGACTTGTGGACTTTATGTAGGTATCATTTTACCGGATTAAGGAATACCTAGAAACTTGGTAAAGCATTATTCTGAGTGTATCTGTAAGATTATTCCTAGAGGAGAAGAGTGTATGAGTCTGAGTTGACCAGGTGGGGAATAAATGCCCTTAATGTTGGTGGGCACTATGCAACCAGCCAAGAGCCCAGAAAGAAATAACACAGAAGACAAAATGGACTCTCTCTGGGAGTTGGGATAGACATTTCTTCTGTGGCCCGCATATCAGAAATTTGACTCCATGAAAGTGCATTATCACAATATCGACTTTGTAAGCACTGTGCAGGTATATATAAAAGTGCTAAAACTTCCACAGTAAATGAAGAGATTTTCTTTCCAAACAACTGCACTTGGGAAAGATAGTATTTCTCAAGATCACGAATTCTCAGCATATGCAAAAGTAACTCATAGTGGTTTTCAATAGATCTCATCAGAAGACATAGGTTGTTTGTCACAGTACTTCAGATGACTGCAATTGCACACAATTACAAACTATAGTGATATGCATTTCTACATTGCCCCCCCCACCAATTTTGTTATGAATATGGTTTATCGTCTTCTAACTATTTTACTCATCCAACTATCTTTAGCATAACTGAGTGTTTTATGCTTGCAAAAATGTTATTGTTGAAGTATTCTGTTGTGTTTTTGTATGTGTCTCGAATAAATAGCTAGTGCCTGTGGCTCAAGGAGAGGGTGCTGGCCCCATATACCGGAGGTAGTGGGTTCAAACCTGGCCCCAGCCAAAACAAAAAAAAGACTATAAAAAATGTAAATAAATCTTTTAAAGAATTTTTTTTTAATTTCAGATTAATATGAGGGTATAAATAATTAGGTTGCAATGTTTGTGTTTTTTAGGTAAGGTCTCTGTTGTAGTTGTGCCCCTCACCCAGAAGATTTGCCATATACCCTTACATTGTGCCCGTTAGGAGAGCACATGAATCCTCCGCCCTCCTCCCCTCTCCCACTTACTTCTCTGCTCCCTCTTCCTTGAATTGAGTTATTCTCTTATCTGGGCATGTATTAGTTCATCTGCTGGCTTCAAATTAGTATTGAATATGTTGGATACTTGCTTTTCTTTTCTTTTCTTTTTTTTTTTTTTTTTGAGACAGAGCCTCAAGCTGTCACCCTGGGTAGAGTGCCGTGGCATCACAGCTCACAGCAACCTCCAATTCCTAGGCTCAAGCGAGTCTCCTGCCTCTGCCTCCCAAGCAGCTGGGACAGCAGGCGCCCGCCACAACGCCTGACCATTTTTTGGTTGCAGCCGTCATTGTTGTTTGGCAGCCCAGGCTGGATTCAAACCCGCTAGCTCAGGTGTACGTGGCTGGCGCCTTAGCCTGTTGAGCCACAGGCGCTGAGCTGATACTTGCTTTTCTATTCTTGAGATACTTTACTCAAACTCTTGGGTTCAAGTGATCCTCTTGCAAAGCCTCCCAAGTAGCTGGCTATTTTTTTTTTTAGAGTTGGGGGTTCTTGCTCTGGCTGAGGCTGGTCTTGAACCTGTGAGCTCAGGCAATTCACCCACCTTGGCCTCCAAAGTATTGTGATTACAGGAGTGAGCCACCGTGCCTGACAGACACTGCGGATTTTGATCTTTTGAAATTTCAACATTCAGGTTTATGGTGTTCAGGATTACATATTTGAGGATTATACCTGGCTCCCCCCCCTTTTTTTTTGTAGAGACAGAGTCTCACTTTATTGCCTTGGTAGAGTGCCGTGGCATCACACAGCTCACAGCAACCTCCAACTCCTGGGCTTAGGCGATTCTCTTGCATTAGCCTCCTGAGTAGCTGGGACTACAGGCGCCCACCACAACCCGGCTATTTTTCTGTTTTGCAGTTCAGCGAGGCCAGGTTTGAACCCGGCGCCTTCGGTATATGGGGCTGGCACCCTACTCACTGAGCCACAGGCGCCGCCCCCCTTTTTTCTTGTACATATTACACTATCCATATTTTGTCATGTTATTGTATAATTCTTCCTAAAGAACACTACTGACTATAGAATATAGTGTTGTGTCACACTATTTATTTAGCTTTGCTCCTATTATTAAAAACATGAAGCTGGGAGCGGTGGCTCACTCCTATAATCCTAGCACTCTGGGAGGCCAAGGTGGGTGGATTGTCTGAGCTCACAAGTTCAAGACCAGCCTGAGCAAGAGCTCCCGTCTTTAAAAAAAAATAGCCAGGCGTTGTGGTGGGTGACTGTCCTCCTAGCTACTTGGGAGGCTGAGACAAGAGAATCACTTGAGCCCAAGTTTGAGGTTGTGGTGTGCTAGGCCATAGAACTCTACCAAGGGCAAGAAAGTAAGACTATGTCTCAAGAAAGAAAAAACAAACAAACATGGGTCTAGGTCTGGGGCCCATACCTACTTGTCACTTGATGCTGAGTAACCAATGTATTTCAGTGTTTTTTCTCACCCATTATGCTACTATTGAAAAGCAGATTCTTGGATGGCGCCCATAGCTCAGTGGGTAGGGCGCTGACCACATACACCAAGGCTGGCGGGTTCAAACCCAGCCCAGGCCAGCTAAAACAACAATGACAACTGCAACAACAACAACAACAAAAATAGCCAGGCATTGTGGCGGGCACCTATAGTCCCAGCTTCTTAGGAGGCTGAGGCAAGAGAATCACTTAAGCCCAAGAGTTTGAGGTTGCTGTAAGCTGTGATGCCAAGGCAATCTACCCAGGGTGACAGCTTGAAACTGTCTCAAAAAAAAAAAGCAGATTCTTTTTAAAGGACTCCTTGTATTCCTGGGGTTTCTCAGAGGCTTGGAAAAGCCAAACATCTTTGCAAAGGGGCATGAAGGAACTTCTCCTGGTGATGGAAATGTTCTATTATCTTGCCTGTGGTAGTGGTAACACAAGTATATACATTGGAAGGAATATACCAAGCCTAACAAGGACTGTTTAAATACCAACGCAACTAGGTGTACACACACCTCTTATATACGAACACACCCTACACCATCTGAAGTACATACAACCTTTAGTGTAAGCTCACACATCGTATAGTAAAAAATAATTTTTGAATCCTCCACTAATTCTACTTTTGGTCAAATATCATCGATAACATTGAAGACTCAGAATATTTAGAACTAAAGCCAAGAAAAAGCTCAAGTGAGAAGTGCTCTCTTATAGCCTAAGCCTAAATTTATACCAAATCTCTGCTGTATAAGCTGAATGCTGCTGAACTAGTTTAATTGGGTTTTTTTTTAAGGTTTTAAAGCTTTCTCTTTGAAAATATTTTATCTTATGATACATACAAAAATACTCTGAAAACTTTTGTAAACTTTATTTACAAAACACTAAAGCAACATATTACAATAAGAATTACATGGTTATAGATTATAATAAATTAAGCATACATTATAAAACTGACAAAATATTAAGAAACACACAGAAGCGTGGTGCCTGTGGCTCAATGAGTAGGGTGCTGTCCCCATATACCCAGGGTGGCAAGTTCAAACCCAGCCCCGGCCAAACTGCAACAACAACAAAAATAAATAAAATAAAAAATAAAAAAAAGAAACACATTGAAAAATGCTGTGTAAAAATAGATAACTCATATAGTTAAATAAAAATGACAAAGGTCCTGAGAAAATTAATGATTGATAACAATGTCAAAAATGCCTTTAGATTTCAAAAAAATCCACTCTTATTTCTGCATGCTTAGGCTGTGAAGAAACTGTTTGAAGTTGTAGGCTGGATAATAGTCAGGAATTATGCCAAGTGAATTTTATTTTATTTTTTTTCCCAAGTTAATTTTATATCTCAAAAATATAAGTATGGAAAAAATGTAAGTTTGAAAAAATAAGTTTGCTACTTAAAAATATCTTACTGTGATGCTAGAATGAGGTGCTTCTCAGTAAAAACACTAGTCAGATAACAAGAATGGCATGAGATAGGATACGTAACAATTGTCCCATTCACGTACTGACTTTCAGTATTTTGGCTGGGGCTGGGTTTGA
The DNA here is from genome assembly GCA_963573935.1 of Arctocebus calabarensis. Taxonomy (NCBI): domain Eukaryota; kingdom Metazoa; phylum Chordata; class Mammalia; order Primates; family Lorisidae; genus Arctocebus; species Arctocebus calabarensis. The sequence goes on from CAUYON010201829.1 coordinate 8,116, forward strand.
ACCTGCCACCTCCGGCATATGGGGCCAACACCCTACTCCTTTGAGCCACAGGTGCTGCCCTATATTTTGCTTTTTAATAAAGCTAAATTTTAAAGACCTCCATGGAAGGCAAAATGTAGAAAAATTATGGTGCCCCTAATCAGTTTCTAACTCAACAAAACTAAATAGACTATTCTTGGGTACCAATTTTGTGCACATATATTATCTGACTACTTAGTATGAAATGTAGCAAGTTGGTCCTTTTAAGAGGAATAAAATCAACATTTTGGGCTGGGTGCAATGGCTCATGCATGTAATCCTAGCACTCTGGGAGGCTGAAACAGGTGGATTGTCTGAGCTCATGGGCTCAAGACCAGCCTGAGCAAGTACGAGACCCCATCTTTAAAAATAGCTGGGCATTGTGGCAGGGACCTGTAGTCCCAGCTACGTAGAAGGCTGAGGCAAGAGAATTGCTTGACCCTAGGAGTTTCAGGTTGCTGTGAGCTATGACGCCACAGCACTTTACCAAGGGCAACACAGGGAGACTGTATCACCAAAAAAAAAAAAAAAATTTTAACCCTTGACATAATAAAATAAGCACTTTAAGAAAGTAGTGTAGGCTGGGCACCTGTGGCTCAATGGGCTAAGGAGCCAGCCACATACACCTGAGCTGGCGGGTTCGAATCCAGCCCGGGCCCGCCAAACAACAATGATGACTGCAACCAAAAAATGGCTGGGACTTGTGGAGGGCGCCTGTAGTCCCAGCTACTTGAGAGGCGGAGGCAAAAGACTCACTTGAGCCCAGGAATTGGAGGTTGCTGTGAGCTGTGATGCCACAGCACTCTATCCAGGGTGACAGCTTGAGGCTCTGTCTCAAAAAAAAAAAAAAGTAGTATAAAAGTTCATGTAAGTCCTTTGTTAATCGAATTATACAAAACATTTAAAATCATTGGGATTCTAATTAAAATGATGATCCAATCTGCTCTAATAGCTCCATACTATTTAAATAGCACACAAACTTTATGGAAACCCTGTATAATGATGAAAAATTTCTCCAAAAGTTTACAAACTCAAATTTCTACATAAGTTTCTTTTCTTTCTTTCTTTTTTTTTTTTTTTGGTAGAGACAGAGTCTTACTTTATCGCCTTTGGTAGAGTGCGGTGGCGTCACAGCTCACAGCAACCTCCAGCTCCTGGGCTTAGGCAATTCTCTTGCCTCAGCCTCCCGAGTAGCTAGGACTACAGGTGCCCGCCACAATGCCCAGGTATTTTTTTGTTGCAGTTTGGCCGGGGCTGGGTTTGAACTCACCACCCTTGGTATATGGGGCCAGCGTCCTACCCACTGAGCAACAGGCGCTGCCCAAGTTAATGTTTCTTTATTTAGAGACAAATTTAATGAATTACACTGCAACATACATAATTTCTCCATTGCTAAGTGATTGTGCAAGACCATGTTTTTCAACTTATGGCCTTAAGCACTGCTAGACCCATGAAAGTACAGTCTTAGCATTATGACTGATAAGCATAATGGATCCAAACCAACCTTGATGAGAAGTAGCTGGCAGCGAAGATAGGTAGCAGAGAAGTCAGCTACTCCCGCCAATTCAGACTGAAGTTCTCCAAGTCTTTGCAGATCCCTACAGTGAATAAAAAAAACCCAAGCCAAACACCGAATAAGGATATTGTCACTAACATAAAGATCATGTAAAAAGCATTTTAAATTTTATACCTAATAAACTGGTCATAATTTTTTTTTTTTTGATAGAGACAGAGTCTTACTCTATAGCCCTCTGTAGAGTGCCGTGGCATCACACAGCTCACAGCAACCTCCAATTCCTGGGCTTAGGCGATTCTTTTGCCTCAGCCTCCTGAGTAGCTGGGACTACAGGCAACCGCCACAATGCCTGGCTAGTTTTTTGTTGCAGTTTGGCAGGGGTCCGGTTTGAACCTGCCACCCTTGGTATATAGGGCTGGCGCCCTACCCGGTGAGCCACAGGCACCGCTCAGGTCATAAATGTTTAAATGACAACAACAAATGCTGGAGTGGGTATAATCTCACACTCTGTTAACAGTTTAAGCTGGTACAACCATTTTGGAAAACAAATCTGTAGTATGTTACAAAAGCCACATAGATGGTAAAATATTTTGATCAGTAGCTTTACACTGAAAAGTAATCCTAAGGGAACAGTCAACAGAAATGAAATGTTTTATGCCTCATAATATTCATTGTTATACATGAATAAAAGCTCATCATCCTTAATCATCAGAGAAATAAAAATCAAAAACATTTTGAGATATCACCTAACCTCAGTGAGAATGACCCACATCAAAAAAAGGTCCCAAAGCAACAGTTGCTGGAGTGGGTGTGGAGAAAAGAGCAACACTCATGCACTAGATTGTTAGTGGGACTGCAATCTAGTCCAGACTCTATTGAATGAAGAATGGAGATTCCTCAAAGAACTAAACATAGACCTACCATTTGACCCTGCAATTCCACCACAAGGCATTTACCCAATCCAATAGAAGGCATTTTACCACAGGATATTTGCACTAGAATATTCATAGCCACTCAGTTCACAATTCCAAAGATGTGGGAACAACACAACTGCCCATCAACACATGGATTATATTAATAAACTATGGTATATGTATACCATGGAATACTATTCATCCCTAAAAAAGATGGAACTTTTGCATCCTTTGTAACAACCTGGATGGATTTGCAATCGATTATCCTGAGTATCACAAGATTGAAAACAACAAGCATCACAAGTACTCAATACCAATTTGAAACTTAAAGATCCACATAAGAGTAATTCTCAATTAAACTCGAGAAGAGGGGAAGGGGAGAGGGTTCAGTAGCTTCCCAACCAATGGGTATAAGGCATGGATATACATGGTACACTCCCTGGGTATAAGATACAACTACAATTTTGATTTTTATCTGTCATGTGTAAAGTATATAACCTAATGGTTTGTACTACGTTAATCTGAGAAAATGAAAACCTATTATATATATATATATCCATTGTTGTGTGGACTATTATAGTAAAACTCTATAACTCCTTGAGTATCCACCGTAGAATTTTTAAATAAACTATGGTATATCCAGTCAATGAAATGTACATCAGCCAATAAAATACAATAATGTATATGATATCAACTAAGTAAAAACTATGTTAGGAGAAAAATACATTTTAGTGGTTTTCTATAAAGTAGTATTAGGGTGTTTTTAGTGCCTTTTCCCAACTATACTTTATTTTCCAAGTTTTCTATATAGCAAACAGCATTTTTTGTATTTTTTTTCTTTCCCTTCCTTCCTTCCTCCCTCCCTCCCGTCCTTCCTTCCTTCTCTTTTTTCTGAGATAGAATTTTACCATTTCCCAAGCTAGAGTGTCATGGCATTAGCCTAGCTCACAGCAACCTCAAACCCCTGGGCTCAGCCTCCTGAGCAGCACTGACCACAATATCCAGCTAACTTCTTCTATTTTTAGTAGAGACGGGGTCTTATTCTTGCTGAGGCTAGTCTCAAACTTCTGACCTCAATCTTCCTGCCTAAGCCTCCCAGAGTGCTAGTATTACAGGCATGAGCCACCATGCCTGGCCTACCAAATTTTTTTTCTTAAAAAAAGGTATTATGGGCTGGGTGTCCGTAGCTTAGTGGTTAGGGCGCTGGCCACATCTCCAAGGCTGGTGGGTTTGAACCCAGTCAGGGCCTGCTAAACAAAAAAAAATATATCCGGGCGTTGTGCCGGGTGCCTATAGTTCCCCCCTTCTAGGGAACCTGTGGCAAGAGAATCATCTGAGCCCAAGAGTTTGAGGTTGTTGTGAGCTATGACGCCATGGTACTCTACCAACGGTGACAAAGTAAGACTCTGTCTTAATTTAAAAAAAAAAAGGTATTGTGGTGGATTTATTGGTTGCTTACTCAGCCACTTCTTCATTACTAACGGAACCCTGACTTTGTTCAAGGGAACACACCCCCAAACCCAATTCCAGCTAGAATCTGATTGAATTAAGCCAATTAGTACATGTTATCCCTCTGGATATTGACCTAAGTTGGTCTCATCACTCCAAACACAACAATTGATATTCCTTGGTTGGGGCAGGTTGGTGTATCTGTCCCCTGTCTCTGTCTCTCATAGGACTGAGCAAGAATGCTTAGAGCCCCATTTGTCACTAGAAGATATACTGTAATTATAAGGAGAAAAAGCCTTTACTTGCTAAAGACAAGAAAAATCCCAAGAGAAAGAGAGAGATTGGGTTTTTTTTGACAGAGCCTCAGCTGTCACCCTAGATAGAGTGCTGTGGCATCACAGCTCACAGCAACCTCCAATTCCTGGGCTCAAGTGAGTCTCTTGCCTCAGCCTCCCAAGTAGCTGGGACTAAAAGAACCCCGCCACAACACTCGGCCATTTTTTGGTTGCAGCCATCGTTGTTTGGTGGGCCCGGGCTGGATTCGAACCCGCCAGCTCAGGTGTAAGTGGCTGATGCCTCAGCCTGTTGAGCCACAGGCGCCGAACCAAGAGAGTGGGTTCTTAATGGTATAAATAAGCTGTATCATACTATACCTTCAACTTATGGTCACATGACAAAATGTCTTAGTACATTTGACTGCTATAACAAAGGACCATAACATGTGTAGCTCATAACAACAGAAATTTATTTCTCATCGTCTGTAGGCTAGCATGTCCAAGATCAAGGTGGTACAGATCTGGAGTATAGTGAGAGTCAGCCTGTTTCCTCACAGACAGCACCCTCTAGATCAGGGGTCCTCAAACTTTTTAAACAGGGGGCCAGTTCACTGTCCCTCAGACTGTTTGAGGGCTGGACTATAGTTTAAAAAACTATGAACAAATGCCTACACACACTGCACATCTTATTTTGAAGTAAAAGAACAAAACAGGGGCAGCACCTGTGGCTCAAAGGGGTAGGGCACAAGCCCCATATACTAGCGGTGGTGGGTTTAAACCCAGCCCCAGCCAAAAAATGCAAAAAAAAAAAAAAAAAAAAGGGAACAAAAACAAATACAGTATTTAAAATGAAAAAAAGGGCGCCCCCATCTGCAAGAAGCAAAAAAAGGCCTAACTTCAGGGAAAAAAGGCCCCCCTACCCCCGTTAACTGCAAAAAAAAAAAAAGGCCCTATTAACTACAAAATTAAAAAAAAAAAAATAGACTTCCTAACTTGAAAAAAAAAAAGAAAAAGTCCTAACTTATTCTTGTCTCGGTCCTCAGGCAGCAGCAGGCTCTGCACAGGCAAGCTCATGACTCCTCTGGTCAAGAGTCTCTAAGACTGGAGAGGCAGAGTCAAGAGGGACTCAGAGAGTGCAGCGTACATTCCACATATGCGCACTAGGATGACTTGGCTGCTAAGCAGGATGACAGAAACACTCAGCAGGGAGAGACAGAGAGAAAGAGGTGTGTCCAAAAGTGTGGTCCACATTCCACATATGCACACTGCGGCCAGGACAGGCACTGGTGGCAGCAAAAATAGCCGGAGGGTCAGATAAATGTCCTTGGCGGCCGCATGTGGCCCACGGGCTGTAGTTTAAGGATCCCTGCTCTAGATGCATCTTCATATGTTAGAAAACATGAAAAGAGATTCTTCACGCCTTTCTGATAAGAGCACCAGTCCCGACTCGGCACCTGTACCTCAAGCGACTAGGGCACCAGCCACATACACCAGAGTTTGTAGGTTCAAATCCAACCCAGGCCCACCAAACAACAATGAGAACTACAAATTAAAAACAGCTGGGCGTTGTGGAGGATGCCTATAATCCAAGCTACTTGGGAGGCTGAAGCAAGAGAATCACTTAAGCCCAGGAGCTGGAGGTTGCTGTGAGCTGTGACGCCATGGTACTCTACCCAAGGCAACAGCTTGAAACTCTGCCTCAAAAAAAAAAAAAAAAAAGAGCACCAGTCCCATTCATGAAGGGTACAGTCTTACAACCTAATCACCTCTCAAAGGCCCCACCTCCTAATACCATTACCTTATGGATTAGGATTTCAAAATAGGAATTTGGGAAGGGGAAGACATAAACATTTAGATCATAGCAGAAAATAAATAGGCATTGTAAGCTAGTTTGAGGTAAGTTTTCTAAAACCCGGAATTAAAAGCATCCTAAGCAGACATAAGTATAGACACGGTTACAAATATATAAAAACATATCTGGCCAGGTATGGTGGCTCACTCCTATAAATGAATATCAAATATCATGTCAGATATCTGATATCATATCATATCAGATATTAAATATTTTCAAATATCATCTCCCAGCACCCTCACTGAACTACAGCAAACTTTCCATTGCTGAGATCTTGGTTTGGTAAAATGGCTTCTTGGACAGGGCAATGCGTTTAAAAGTGAAGTTTGTTTAAATACTAACAAATACATGGCCCCAGGCTCAGCGCCTGTGGCTAAATGGGCTACAGCACCTGTAGTCCCAGCTACTTG
>CAUYON010201834.1:0-22291 GCA_963573935.1 Arctocebus calabarensis
ATGACTTTGGTATTTCTCGAGTTATCAAAAGCTTGGAGCCTTATAATAAAAAACTTGGAACTGATACCTGGTATTATGCTAAAAGGTGTTTTCTGTCCTTATTAGAAAACATGTCAAAACACATGATAGTGCTTCGTGACAGTGTTACTCAAGAATGTGTCCAGTTTCTAGAACACTGTGAACTTTATGGCAGAAACATACCTGCTGTAATAGAACAGCCTCTGCAAGAAGAAAAATTGCATATTGGAAAGAATACAGTCACATATGAGTCCAGACAGTTGAAAGCTTTGCTATATGAGATTATAGGATGGAATATTTAGTCATGCTAGCTGGTGGCTTTTATTAAAATGGTTATTACCTATTATTTCTGACTCCTTTTTTATCTGCATTTACCCTGGCATATTTATTTTATGTTGAACATTGTACACTTACAGTAACAAATATTATGTTGAGCAACTTTTCCATTTAATTAAGAAGAGTAGTGACCATGCAGTGTAAACTGAATTATTTCTGCATTGTCTCTGCTAGGGACGATTCCCAGGTCTTGCCCTCAAACAACAATTGCTAGAGTGACATCTTTGTATGTGTAAGCAAGTAACTCTAAATAACAGTTGATATTTTAGCTTTGGGCTATCAAAATGGTGTGACATGAACCAATGCACTACTGGAGTAGCTATGTTTTCAGTCCTCTGGTGACTGGTATATAAATGATTGCTTACCAATGACTGGACCATTTCTCACTCAGAAAATGAAGGCTTCTATTTTCCCATCCCAGGTTAGCTGTGGCTGTCTACTAAATCAAATTCATAACTATACATCTCCCTAATTATTTAATGCTTTATCTTTCTGGATCTCAGCTAAGTCTAGTTTGGACCTTGGTCTAATTGCTTTTAGAAGTATAGGTACTAAATAAAAATTTCTTTACTTGAGTCTTTTCAGATTATGAAGCTTGATCAGCGACTTAATTTTTCTTCCATAATTTCATTGATTAGTTGGCGCTAAAGTTTTATAATCAACATTTCATTTTCCATTTTTGACTTTTTAGAATTCATTGTTCTTCCTATGGATGGTGACAAATGTGTGCATTCCAAAAGTATAGAATTTCCCTAGTATTTTCATTCTAGGAAAAAAACACTAAACTGAGTATGAGAAGGCTGCGGTATTAGTTCTAGATCCTCTACTCCAGTTTTAGGCCTTACAAATTCATTTATTCCTTGGAGTTTGAACTACTAGATTCTCTTTACAATTATTATACTTTTAACTGTAATATCTGATTCTACATATGCCATCTAGAAGAAAATTGTCTTCTTTTATGACCTGGATATATAAACAAGTCAGCCAGGAAATAAAATATATCTTTGTATTTCAGGTGAATGTTTTTTTAGTATTTTGGCTTGTAGTAAATATTGCTCCTAAGGTAAATGATTGTTATTTTATCATTGGATGTTATACTGATTAGTACTAAGAAATTTGAATTTTTGCCTTCTTACTTGAACATTTTGCTTACCAATATAGCTACAAATGTGTAATGTGTGGTCCCTATTTTCCCCTATGGTTATGCATAAATTAAGAATTTTGTAAGTTTTTAGAAATTGTAAAGTTCTCTTTACTTCTCCTTTTAGTTTTTCTTCAAGTGTATGTATTTATTGGGGAAGGGAAGACTTGCTTTCAATTCTCCCCCCAAAATGATAAACCACCTTTTTTATTTAGAGGTTTTATTGACAGACTATTGCACTTTGCATTTTCCCCCTAATTATTCTGGAAATAAATAGAGCCTCTCCTGTTCCTGAAGTGAACGTCTCCAGCTGCCAGTCTGCCAGAAATCTGGAAACAAGAACAAGTGAAGTGAAGATGTAATGGAGATGAAGCAACATGATTTACTTCACAGCCCACCTTGGATCCCCTTCATGTCCCAATCTCAGTAGTTAATCAAATGTCTACTTTCATTTACAGGACAGAAGTAATGGATAACAGAGTCGAAGTAACAGATGCCAGAGCTGCTTCCATAACTAACTTACCAAATCAAATCATCAATCCTTACACTTTTGTTGTATTTAATACCAGGAGGAGAGCTCCTGCAGACTTTCCTAAAGGTCAAGGCCACATAGAATAGGAAGGCGATCTCTAGTTTATAAAACTTCTGTTACAGTGTTTTCCTTTCCTTTCTCCAAAGGGTCTATTTAAGAGATAGTGGTGTTTACTCCTGCAGAATGTATCACAAGATAAGAAATGGAAAATCTATCTTCCTTACCAACTCCCTTTTCTTTCCTTTTTTTATCTTCTTCTTCTTGTCAATTATAGGGATCCTCTTCTCTGATAGCTGGCAGATGAAACCACAACCAGACTAACCTTTCAGCAAAGTCAGGTGAGCAAACATTTGATTTTTCAAGGTGACTTTAGAAACCCTTTTAACAGTGCATATTTGCAAAACAAGATAACATTTATCTATAAAAAGTAACTCTCAAATTGGTAAAGCCAGAAAAAATTTTTAGAAGACTCATCAAAAGCACTGGATCTATATAATTTGTAGAATACAGTGAGCTTTAATGTCTATTTGCAGTAGCCCATATATTTTTCCTTTAAACTCTTTGAACTACCTAGAAAAACAGTGACTGAAATTTTAAAGACATGCAGTATTTTTATTATCTAAAATGTTCTGTGACATTGGGAATTAAATATACTGAAGCTTAGAGGGCACTTGCTTTACTATATCTACAATCATTTTATATTGAAAACTAGGGCTGGACATTAGTGAAAAGTAATTAATTTATTAGCCACAGGTATTGTGTTTAATATTCTCTTGGGGAATAAGCCTTTATAAGGCATTTACTTGATACTTCAATCCACTATTAACTGAGGATCTTTTGATTGTTTAATTAAATCAAGTGACTTGGATTTGGGCCAAGATTGATTTACCACATACTGAAATCCTTTCTAAAACATCGTAATAGGTATGCATTTGAAAAGGAAATGCTTCATAGTGAAAAATTATTAGAAAATAGTTCTGTTTACATTTCTAGTATGACAGATAAGTTTTTGTTAGTTTAAATAGGACTTGCTAGTAACTTGACTGCAAATATTATTATGTGAACATGTAAAATGAGCCCAAGTCCTTGCTCAAAAGTGAAATTTGCACATGGTGAAATTAAATACATTATTATCAGTGTCTGGATACCTTAGTTCAAAATAACAGCTAAAATCATATTGTGCAAACAGGACCTCAGTGAGGTATGTGAGAAAGCATGTATTACTATTAGTCTTTTGTATTCAACTATTTTGTTAGAAGAGATAAATGCTAGAGATGAAGGATACATACCTGAAAGTTTCCCCAGCACTCACGGCTACTTCTATCAAGAGTATGTTCGAAAAAAAAGAAAAAAAAAAAAAAAAGAGTATGTTCGCAGAGCTCCCACAAACCCTTCAGATATTATTAAGACTCAATAGTAAATTACTGGCTGGTTAGTTTTCTTATCATAGTTTATCCTGTGAAAATTCAGCCTCTTGGTCTCCAAGTTTGCTAAATAGTCCTATAGCTTATATACTTCTAGAAAGGAGAATACGTAGTTTGGGGAATATAACATGTCTATTCCAATTTTAAGTCAGGGAGTACTATAGCAAGAAGTGGTCACATCCTAACATTGTAAAACAAAAGAAAGCTTCAAGAACCAGCCCATGATAGAAACACTTTGCTGAAAAAGATCCAGTTGGAAACAATAACACATATTACACATTACCATTTTCTTTTTTTTCTTTTTCTTTTTCTTTTTTTTTTTTTTTGGAGACAGAGCCTTAAGCTGTCACCCTAGATAGAGTGATGTGGCATCACAGCTCACAGCAACCTCCAATTCCTGGGCTCAAGCGAGTCTCCTGCCTCTGCCTCCCAAGTAGCTGGGACTACAGGTGCCCACCACAATGCCTGGCCATTTTTTGGTTGCAGCCGTCATTGTTGTTTGGCAGGCCTAGCTGGCTTCGAACCTGCCAGCTCAGGTGTACGTGGCTGGCGCCTTAGCCTGTTGACCCACAGGCACTGAGCCCATATTACCATTTTCTAAGGACTGCCATTATTTTGTGTGTTTACTATAAAAGACAAATTTTTTTCTGTAGTTAATATAGTATTTTTCTTCCTAGACCTTCTGTCCTTGTACTGATTTATGACCATTAAACTGTTTGGAAACAACGTCGGAGAACAGAAGAAAGCTACACATGATTAGACCAAGATGCTGGAAGTCATTTCAGAAACCAAGGGGAATATTTTTCTGACAATGTACGGGATTTATAATGAAATAATTAGCAAAATTATAAAATTATTCCAGACAGAATCATGTAAAACATAAAATGAAAAATCATAAATTTGATCTTTTACATTTGTAGATATGACTTAAACAAATTTTTTAAATTATTGATTAAGTGGTGAGATGAACATCTGGACCACATCTGTACATAAAGCCTGAACAACGAGGGGGTGGACTAGGTCATCTCTTGAATCTTAAAACTGAACCTCAGAGAGATGAGTATAACTTGCTCCCTGTGACAGAGCCAAATGGGATCAGGGCAGTCAGGATCAGAATTCAGGGCTTCTGACTCAAGTCTCATGCTCTTTCCACTTTACCACATTCCTCCCATTCAGTATTGTTGGGGGGGGTTGTAAATAATTCTATCAATGCTAAGAAATTCTTTTTCCAGAGCTATGACCTCCACCAGTTCAGTTGCTGCTTGTTATTTGATTGGTGATTTAATAGTTTTGGTTTTTTTTTTTCTAAAATGCACTAAGTGAGCACATTCCTGGTCTGGCCTAAACTACACTGTAGTTTGCAAAAGTGCGCTGGAGAGGTCTCGAGCAGACATTGCTCATTGCTTGCAGTGTGCAAGATTTAGCTGCACCAGAATCTGGGCTGGGCACAAAGGTTATTTACCCACCTGTTGTTTCATCACCTCTTTGAAAAAAAAAAATCACCTTATATGATCCTTTTTTAAGGTGGTGATTTTCTTCTCTTCCATTATAGTTTCTAGCCAAACACATTAAAACATCTGTCGGTAGAGTTCTCTACACCTCAAGGGCAAAGAACTATGAGGTACTTTTTCTGAAATCACAGCTTAGAGCCAACTGATTTCACGTGTTTTTACAGAATGTTACTGGAGACTTTTGAGGCTCCATATAGCTTTACCTTTACTACAAAGTCCATTTGAACTGAGCTCTTAAGTGCTTACCCTTCTCTAGGCAATTGAGTACCCACTGTACCCATTTTAGGTTAGGTTTTAGGAAGGAAAAACTAAAAGCAAGCCACAAATAAAAACAGATTACCTTCTTTTTCCCCTTTGTATTAATAATTCTCAGTCTTCACTACTTCAGAATCAGCTGGTAAACTAACAATAGAGATGCCTTGGCCCTAACCCTAAAGATTCTATTTCAATTTGTGGATATGTGAGGGGCCAGTGTCTCAAAAGTCCCCTAGGTGAACCTGACATGTGGAGAACCACTGTTCTATGCAAACACAGTAGTGACCATACTTGGCTGCTTGCTAGTGTGAAGTGGAGGGTGCAGCCTGTTTGAGAATAAAATGCACAACCTAAAGAAATGATGAAAAATTGATAAATGGAACAAATATGAGGATTTGAATTTTTTAAAGGCTTTCAGTCCGGGGTTCTGGTTTATTCAAATGCAGCTTTGTAACCAGTGAAACCTTAAACATTTTTTTAATGTCATACACTCCAGAATTCTTAAGAAATCTTTGGCCTTCACAGAAGGAATCTGAAAAATAGTAAATGAAGTAGCAACAAGCTATGAAATTTGATCATGGAAACTCTTTGAAGAAGGTTTTCAACATTTAGGACTATTTTCATACATTTTTCTTCAAAGAGTCATAGGTATCATTTATTGTTGTAGGAGAGGAAAATTTTTTCTTCTCCCTCTGACAGTATTCAGCTAAAACTGACAGAAGAAAATTAAGAGGAGAAAAGCATATGAATTTTATTTACATATGCTTGGCAACCCCACAAGAAAAACAAAGACCCAAAGAAGTGGTTAGGCCTAAGTGCTTATATAATTTAAACAAAGAGTGGCAATTGTGGAAAAGTAACTAAGCAGATGAGTTAGTTTAACTACATTTCAACAAAAACAGATTACCTTCTTTTTTCCCTTTGTATTAATAATTCTCAGTCCTCACTCTACTTCAGAATCAGCTGGTAAACTTTAAAAACAGTAGAGATGCCTTGGCCCTACCCTGGTGCCGGATCCACCGCTGAGTCTCCTGTAGCCAAGAAATAATAAACTATCCTACTGTTTAAACTTGTTTGAGCCAGGTTTTTCTGCTGCTTGTGTCTAATAGGACCCAGACCACACTCACCATTGACCAAACGTGATTCAGTGTCCCCTGAACTTTTCAGCTAGACCTTGGCTTTTGTACTTCCATGTTTGTCTCTGCATTGTCCAGTCTTAACAAGAATCCAGCTAAATTAGCTTACTGAGAATCCCTTTTCCTCCATTTCTGATCACCCTCCATCAGTGATAAGGTTCCTCATACTCCACCATCCCCAAGTGATGTCTGATCACCCTGGCCTACCTACAGCCAGAAACCTGTTAGATCAATTTAGCTAGAATCCCCTCCCTCACTCCTAATGCTTCCACTTTGTAATTTTTCATTTGCTGACCCCCCACCCTGTTCCTTGGCTATAAATTCCCACTTATCCATGGTGTAATTAAAGTTGAGTCCAAAAATAAAAAATAAAATAAAAATTATTTGAACCCAATCTCTCTCTCCTACTGCAAAATCCCATTTCAGGGGTCTCTGTACCTATGAATATAGTCCCATATATGCACCTTGAATAAAGAACGCCTTACCCTCTTTAACAAAGGTTATTGAAAATTGAATAATTTTTTTGTTTAGCATCAAACATAGGGAATATATTTTGAGTGTTGTCCAGGAAATGATGTATCTCGATGGATATTCCCAAGCACTCTGGGAATCCAGACTTCCTAAAGGCCCAGCATCACTTCTTAGATGCAGATGAGCAGGACAAAAGAAACTGACCTTTGTAAAAGACCTAAAACTTGTAAATTACCTAAAAACTTGACTTCATTACTATTAACTGCGTATCCAGGTCATTTGAAATTGCAACAGCTACTCATGAGATTAGGTATGCATTTATTGGGAGAGCATGCACTTTTGTAGAAGTCAATAGAGAAATAAATTGCCCTACCCAAATGAACTAACTTAAGTCTACAGCTTGCTTATTTCTTCTTGGCAAAAGCACAAGATAAACACCAGGACATGTAGTGACTCATGTGAAAAACATATTCCTCAATTTTGGAATTTCCTCAACATTCACGTAAGGTTCTTGCAATAAAATCTCAACAATAAAAGAAGAATAAAAATAAAAATGAAAACAACAGCAGCATTTATTCATGTAGAGTAAATCAGAGTGTTAAAGCGAAGGAACCTAATCTTTTCTCTGCAAGAAATACTAATCTATACACTGTACTATTTCAGCCTTGGCCCTTTCCAGCTCTACACCTGGTTATAGGAAAAGCTTCATAAAAAATAAACACTTTAGTTCTTCCTAATAATCCCGGTCAGCATTGCCTTCCACTTGCCAGGCCTACCTTATTCTGTGTTGTCGTCTTGCTTCAGTTCTCTAAAAGAGGGATGCAAGGAATTCAAATCCAAACTGGATGGTTCATAGCACATCAGAGGATTGGGACAGTTGATTTACTAACGTCATCCCCTTAAACATCTACCGGGAGAGGTTCTAAGACAGAATTTATTGCCCTCTCCTGCCGTAGTTGGGCCTACAAGAAAACACAGCAAAATCCTTCTATGAAATCTGAAGTTCCAGGCACTGATTTCTGGGCTGATGTCTTTTCAAAGCAGGGGTAGCCCTGTGATAGTCACAGCACGAATCTGCTTCTCTGTGGGGTTTCCATCTGTTTGCCATCAGAAAGAACCTCCTTGGGCAGCCATGGTAAATGCAGAGCACCCATTCCTCCCCATGGGTCCCAAAGTCTTGTATCAGTTTTTTTTTAAGACTTTTTTAGGATCAGCTGCTGCTAAGATTGAAAATGCTTAAATTTCTTCCGATTAAGTAGGTATCTAGAATTACACTGCTGTAACTTTCATTTTCATCCATGTTTGGCTTATCATCGGCTATTTTGTAAAAAAAAAAAATTCCATATGTTTCTGAAGCTACTTTGCAAATGCTACCAAAATGAACATTTAGCCACTGAAATTCTTCCTTTCTTCTGAAAGAAGACTTTCCTACATAACTTTATATAATGCACTTCTCACTATAAAACAGCTTTCATTGAAAGCAAATCTTTCTGAGCTCTTTAGGTCCAAATTTTCTTAAACATATAAATATTTTGTGTCAAAATAGGATTTATTCACTTTTTATAAAGTGTCCACAGAAATTATATAATAGGTTAAAGCAAAGAAAACAGACTATAATGACCAGAGGTTTCGAACCTGATCTTTTGCACATCAGCTTCAGTACAGATAATCTCCTGTAAATGGGGTTCACCGTGGTCACAAGTCGTAACTGGGAATTGAGGGTATTCGCCCAGCTATAAGTGCACAATGGTTACCTTTATTCCTGGAGAAACAAAACCTGAATGAATTCCACAGGAATGTTTAATAAGGGAAAAGATTTCATGAAGAGCAGCCTTTTTTCTTATCCCCATGCTCCCCTGCAGGGATTGCAGCTTTCACCGTGCTCGAACAAAAACAGAGCCTCCATTATATTCCTCAAGGAATAATTTCTTAAATGTGTTTCTCTACATTGGACTTACTGTGTTTCTGTGCCATTTCCTCAGAGAAAGCTGACATGAGGATGAAACAGAAATAACAGCACTTTTCCATATTCCTCAAGTCTCAATTCCTAGAAAAAGACAAGAACACAAAGGCCGTTTGATTCATACCGTCAAGTGCCAACTGGCTGCACGATGGTTTCCCTGAGCTCAGTGTCAAATGAGGCGCGGTCCCCAACGGGCAACAGAGAGGGAACGCTTTCCTCGCCACACTGGGAAAAAGGACATATGGACACTGCACCAAATGACGGTGAAAAAAATGGGAAAAGGATGAAGGAAGACTTCAAGAAAGAGGATGAGGTATGAGGAAAAGACCAGGTGAGGAAGGGCAGTAAGCAACTTGCCTTTAAAGGAAGGATAAAATGATGGCTACTGTATTGACATGACTTAGACCTTACGTCAGTGTTTTCCAAGGCATGTTACATGCATGAGATAATTAACTGAAATGATTTAGTTGGCACACAGAGGAACGTTTTTCAATAGCCACGTATTTATTTTATTGTGCGCATATGCACACATTCACACGCGCACACACACATATATAGCTAACAAATCAAACCTAAAATGTCATAGATTTCATTGCTGAGGGTGAGGCTAAACTTTAAAAATGGTCTTACTGAAAGAAAAAAATATTAAAAAATAATACACATAGCACATGGCTGTGGCAAGACGTCAGTGACACCTGAATGACTAGAAATTAGGAGGCCTTGGTTAAAGGGGCGCGGAATTCCACATGAGGGCGTGGGAAAAACCCTCCTCGTCACTGAACAAAAGTGTGACTTTTTTTTACTTCTTACTGACTCAAGTATTTGTCAAGGGTCTTCTATCTCCAGAAAGCCAGCTTCACATTTTAAGACAGATTTTTCACTGCCTGGGGTGAAAATTTCTTCAGACGAACGTTGCCGAACACATTTCTGAGAAAACAGCTTTGAACAACTTTCTAAATCTCTGGTTCCCTGTTTGAAAAGTTGTGACTATAGACCAGATTTTTTTTTTTCACATTTCCTTACAATTCTACTCTGTTCTGATCTATGATCCCTTCTGTGTCCCACAAGCCTGAATTCGCGATTTTGGGGCGGATAACTAATCCTACCAGTAGAGGGAGCCTCACTCTGCGTGAAAAGGCCTCTCGCGGGTCAAGTGCAGGGATCCGCCCTCCACTTGTCGGGTTAACACTCCTCTTCTATGAGTTAGTAATTTTATCCAAGACGAGCATTATGGGGCAGTCTGGCAGCGAGTATGTTGTCACAATTCAGTCCTAGATCCAGTCTTAAGCTTTTGAAAGAAGGGAGTTAGCCACTGCATGAGACATCCTGCTGAAATCGTGTTTTGATCATAACCATTATTTTTCATTACGTGTGTGGTAATTCCAGGCTGACAGGCAGGGGTCCAATTGTGTTCTTTTTAGTTGGATTCAAAGTTTTAGAGTTGGGGGGATCTTCAAGAGTCTCTGTTCCAACTCCCTCATCCTGTAGATGAAGGAGAGACACTCAGATAACTTAGGTGCTAGGTGGCGCCTGTGGCTCAGTGAGTAGGGCGCTGGCCTCATATGCTGCAGGTGGCGGGTTCAAACCCAGGCCCGGCCAAAAACTGCAAAAAAAAAAAAAAAATAACAAATAACTTAGGTGCCACAGAAAATCACTAGGGTGGAAATAGGAATTATTCAGTTTATGTGAAAAAGTCATTCACAGCCAGTTTAGTCCGGATTGCCCCTAAGGACTCTGTGACTTTGGGGAGGTCACTTAATCTCTGAGCTAGATCACTTTAGCTCTATTCAAGGGGGCCAGCTGCCTCTAAGTGATTATTGCCTAACCTTCCATTTGCAGGCAATTTAAGGCCTCTCGTTTGCTTTTGTTGTCCTTTCTCTTCTTTGAGTTTATAAACGTGTTTTACCTTTGTGAGTACAGAAGGGATTAACATCCGACCACACCGGAACAAAAATGTATAACTGCATTATGAATGCACCAATCAAAAGACTAATCCAGGATGAAAAGAAAATGTGGAAAAGTAAAAACAGTTGGAGTACTAAGGTTGCTGAATTATGAATGATTTGTCTTTTTGCAAAAAGAAATCTATTATCATTTCATAATATATAACTCAAGAAGAGGAAAAAGTCCATGTAAAAGGCAAAGTGGATTAAGTATCCACCCACAGGCAGCTGGAGAATTTAGGAGGTGGGGCCCAGGCACTCAGCAGGCCGGGGAGTGCTCACCTCCAGGCCCCCGCTGCTGGGGTGTGCTGCAGCCTGCAATAAAGCTTCCCCTTTTTCAGGATATTGAATTTGGGTTCAGGGAGAGCCAGACATCATGTAATCACTGCTTGAAATTACAGCGCATATCTAATAAAAGCCCAGAAAACTTGCCAAAAACATTTTTTTTTCCCAGAATCATTTAGGGAACATGTGTTTGCTAAGAAGGAGGGACATGGGAAAGAAATCATGTGGAAGGAAAACCTTTTCACAGAACAAAGGCAACTCCAGACCAGGCACAGAACTGGAAGATAGTTTAGAGACTCCCCTTCTCCCTTCAAGGAATCAGCCCCTTTTGAAAGACAGCAAGGAAGAGGGCCGGGGGATTCTGAGCCTCAGCACAGAGTGACGAGAGTCTAGATCCTACACAGGTCCACCCCACCTTCTTTCCCTTCCACTGGCACAGCTGCTCTGGGGAAAGGGCAAGGGTCTTTGTTGCTATGTAAATTTAATGCAGAAGAATGATGAGAGACCCTGCACGTTTAAATTAATTATTAGAGACATGGGGCTCTGCATACACAAGGACCCCCATGCTTGGTTTAATTCTCTGCTGTCATTAGTTTTAAATTTTTAATTATTTACCAACAAAGAACCCTGAGTTTACATTTTGCACGGGCTTCAAAAATTATGTAGCAGGTCTTGGCTGGACGTTTTTGTGAGGCTGCTCATATTACTGCATAGATTTCATGGGGGCTTCATGTTTAACCCTTTCAACACTCTCAGCCTATTGTGAGTTGAGCCTCAGTCTTCCCCTGTGTTCCGCATTGCAGACTGAGGGCCTTTTCTATGGGCATTAGTCCTTTCCCCCCTTAAAAGCTCCAGGTCACAGCCAGTGTCGCGGACGTACAGTCCAGCTGCCTTTCAGCCCTTCCTCTTCTCTGGAGTCTCCTGCTCTTTGCACCATGAGTGCTCTCAGAACATGCTACCTTTTTAGAGATTCATGGAGTGTTCTCACAACTTTGCCTGGGACAAGGATTAATGTAAATTCCTGCCACTCTGAGAGCTGCCATGTTGACTTTCACAAGGCCTCACAAAGGGCAAACAAACAGGAGACCTCAGACCTCTCTGGACTTCCAACACTTGGTCTTCTGTGCGTCATGGTTTTCTTTAATGTTTGAAAGCAGTTCCTTTCAGCTCGGCGCCTGTGGCTCAACGGGCTAAGGCATCAGACACATACACCTGAGCTGGCAGGTTTGAATCCAGCCTGGCCCGCCAAACAACAATGACGGCTGCAACCAAAAAATGGCCGGGAGCCTGTAGTCCCAGCTACTTGGGAGGCAGAGGCGGGAGACTCGCTTGAGCCCAGGAATTGGAGGTTGCTGTGAGCCACAGCTCTCTATCCAGGGTGAGAGCTTGAGGCTCTGTTTCAAAAAAAAAAAAAAAGAAAGAAAGCAGTTCCTTTCAATAAGTAAAAGACTATTTAACTACAATTCTGTAATATTTCTACAGTCAAATGCCATGGGCCTCAGTAAGAACTGGAAACTTCCCTACCCCATTCCTACCTGCAAAAGACCCAGAGGAGGATCCACATGGCCCTTGGGTAACGCAGCGCCTTTAATAGTCCAGTGACTTTTTTCTTCTTCCCCCTCCTTGCTGCCTCCCAGCCCAGGGCAGAACAGCAAAGAGAAGAAAAATTGTTCAACACAAAAATGCGGCTTATTGCCTCAAGGGGGAAAAGAGGAGAGGGAGGAAAAAGAGAAGAGGAAAGTGACCTTGCAAATTTGGAAACTCCTTCTCAGTATCAATTTAAACAATAATATACCTCAATATTAATGTGCTCATGGATGAGACTGGCAGATACATCATAGGAATTAAGAGATGAGCATGCCCATAGCTCATTCTGTTGGAATTATTGAAAAGTAAGTCTGACCAGTGGACTTCAGACCCCCGTTCTCCCTGCAACAAGAAGTCCCCTCCTCCTTCAATGTTTTGCAAAGTTTAAACAGCAGTGGCTAGCACTAACCATTTTGAAAGCTTCTGCAAAGCAAATGCCTAGGGATGTTTGGGAGTAGAGTTTTCCTGAAGGAAGCAGGTATGCATGTGAGGCCTACTGCACTAGTTGTGGCCTAACTTGGGAGTGGAGATCCACAAACAGAGAGAAGGCCTGTGTTGCTAAAGTGCATCCCATTTGAGGTACAGGGTGAAGTTCAAATTAGCTAAAGCTTTTACTTTTCCTGTGCTACACAGTTCTTTCCCAAACCACAGAGCCTTGGATGAACTCAAGGGTAGGGTGTCAATCTCTGGTCCCGGGGAGGAGCATCTCCTTATCAAGTGGACCAGGATTCAGAGGGACCAAGGTGGAAAGAAAATTGAGGCAGTCTCCTTCCTCAGCCAGTGAGCATTACCTGCCCTTGGAAACAAGGGCTGAGTCTGGACATTCGGGAAACCAAAGGAAACGGGACCACTGGCCCAGGAGGGACACTGCCCTGCTTGTGTTAACCTTCAAAAGGAATGCTGGGAGAGGCCTTGTGCAGCAAATCACCATCAATTTCTAAAACACCATCGACCGAGGCACTTTAACGTTTCCCTCAGTGAGTAAACTTCAGACAGCTGCTTCCTGACTCAAGGCCTTGACCTCTCTTTTCTTAGGGGAATTTTCTTTGGAAAACTTTTATTTGTGAACTTATCCTCTACCCCCTTGTGATATCAATATAAAAAAATGATTTTTTAATTTCTTGCCAGTTTACAACCAAGGAATGTCTTTCTCAAGGGCCGGGAAGCCGTGTCGCTGGAATGTAATCCTCAAAGGATACAACATCCTTCCATCATTTGAGCCCCATAACCTATCTTGTGAGACAATAGGAGCCTAACGTCAGTGGTTACCTTGTTCAAAGTTGTAAAACTTCCACCTTTTATAAAGCTATGAGGAGTTTACTTTCCGTCAGGTAAAACCAATTAGCCAACACAGGAGACCGACAATCGCCCTTTCACCCCAGTGCTTCAAAATTCTACCACCCTTTGTTTGAGCAGAGTAGAATTCTGACTGACTTCTGGCCTCTTTCCCCTGTTGCAACAGAGGAGAAAGTCTATACAGTCTCTCTTGCCTGTTTAACTTTGGTGCAATTTTTGCCTTGACATCAGCAACGTAAAGATGCTCAACCAAAATATGTCATGTTCCTGAAAAGCCTGGTGGCTCCGCTGCAGGGAGAGACCAGTGACTAGATGGCACAAGGCCAAGTGCTTCAGGCATTGTGTGTCTGAATGCTCCTAGGGGATGCTAGGAAGGTGTGTCCGGGTTAAAGATGACACAGGGAAGAGAGGTGTCACCCCTCGTGACTGGAGCACCGTCAGGCAGCAGCAACAGTCGGACTGGCCGCTGCTGCCCGACTGCAGGTGGCAAAGCCTGACAGAGCACTCGCCTCACCCCAGACGCTGCTCTAAGCACTTTACAAGTAACACCCCATTTCACTCTTACAGCAACCCTAGGAAACAGGTTTTATTAATAGCCATGTTTCGGGTGAGGCCCACTGCTGACACCACAGAAAACCTAAGGGAACTCGCCCACCCGGCTGGCCAGCACAGGGCACTGGTACTGTGGTCCAGTGTCTGTGCCCTCACCGCTGGATTATACTGCCAGATTCTGTGGCTGGCACCAAAGAGGGGAAATCCCTGGGTGTGCGGGCCGACCCAGGAGACCTGAGCAGGTAACCGGGTACAGGCCAGTGAAGTCTCTTTGTCTCTACCAGAAAGTGCTTCCCTAATGCAGAACTTTATAAAGCAACTCATGACGGCACCACAGAGCCCCCACCTCAATGTCCTTCATCTCACAGGGTAGGACAATTCTGCATCAATATCTCACCAGTTCCTATGGTCAGAGAGAATTTCTATATATTATAAAAGGCTCTATAGATCCTTTCGGTAATTCTGCCTCTACACAAGCACAAGCCCGGTAGTTCCAAGAGAGACTGTTTTCTGCTAAGAATATACAAAGGTGGCATTGTCTAAGAACAATTGAATAATGCCAGGTGCTCTGCCGTGCAGTTCTGAAGTGACCTTGGCTGATCTCGGCAGTACGTGCTGAAAATGAACCAGCGGCTCTAACTGCCATCAAGGGCAAACCAAATCATTCAGTCTGCTCTGTACCTTCCCCCACTGCTTGCTCCCTTCCAACCTGCTTTCCTCCCTTGCTGCTTCAAGAAAGTATGGGAGAATAGGGCGCTGGCCCCATATGCCGGAGGTGGCGGGTTCAAACCCAGCCCCGGCCAAAAACTGCAAAAAAAAAAATAAAAGAAAAAGTGTGAGAGAAGACCTTTGGGAGGGCAAGCTGGTGATGGAGCAGAGGAAAGAAAGAGGAATGAAGTTGGGCTCCCACCTCAGCCTCACAAAAACAGATCCTTTTCCTGGGTCCCCAAGAGCCCCACTCCCAGCAGAACCTCAGGAGGTCTCTTCCTGGACAGCTGTGGGCTGGGGCCTCCCTAGCCATTTCGTTCTCTGAACCTTCCTTTTTCCATCTGTGAAAAGAGAATCACAATATCTGCGCCTAGTACTCTCCAGGGCTTTGATGAGGCTCAAATGAGCTAATGTATGTAAAGGACTTTGTAAACTGCAAAATGCTTTACAAATGTAAGGGATTATTATAAACCACAATACAGCAATGTTTTATGCTTTTATAAAACTACTGGCTGGAACTGCAGTAAGGGGAATCCCTCTGGTGATTTTTATTTTGGAAACAGGAGGACTTGGGTTTGCCTCCTTGCTAGGAATTGGATCCTGGTGGCAGCTGTTTATTCCATTTCGCTGGGCGACGCACATATGGCCACAGCACGCCTCCCGCCGAGCTGACAATATGTACTACTGTGTTTGAGCACATCACGGAAAAAGCGTCTTTTCTCCACCCTTGCTATTTCTAACTTGCCAAGTCTAACACCTAGGAAATAGAGACTTTCAACTCACACTTCATCATGGCAGCGTTTGTTTTTTTAGATGAGATTTTTTTTTCCTCCTTAGCAACCAGAAATTCACAGCCAGACTCTCACCGTAAAAACAGTCTTCCTTTAAGCAGATTGAAAAATTTGAACACTGCTTATTTAAAGCTTTGCTGTGGTTAAAATGAAAACCATATTAATATTTGTCCTGGGACTGAGCTTGGAGCAGCTGAAAAGGATTAAGGCACTCACACGTTCTCTTTCTCTTGTACCTGCAGCACGCAGAGTGGGTAGGCAGTGGGTGACTGGCGTGCGGGCTTTCGTGGTGATGGGGCAGCTCACGCTGCTGCCCTGCAGGAAGACCTGCCCTGGACATCAGTGTAGATGACCACTGGCTGCTCCCTGAGGTGTTTTGGGATCGTTCTGTGTCTAACAACTACCACTGGCTTGTAAACGTCAAGAGGAATTATGAACATTTGTAGAAAAGTAACTGTTTGACTAATTTCCTGTTCCATGGAGCAAACAGACTACCCTATGTATATAGAATCTGGTGCTGACAGCCAGGCCGTGGCAAGCTTCAAGGTTATAGGATCATAAATGGGATTAGATAAGGCAGACGGTGTGGCTCAGGCTCGAGCACTTTAAAAATATTACTAAAACCCCCAGAAAAGGCAAATAATTTTGAAGGGAGAGTAAGATATAACAGACTCCTACAAAGAGAGAAAAGAATCCTGGTTATGGTAGTACGGACTCAGCCACCCTCTGAAACATTTCTAGAGTATGTTGTTAGAATAAGTAAATGTTTTAGATCATAAGACAGAAAGAAACATGTCATGCTTTATAGCTCAGAAAGATTTTTCTATTAGATTTGGGCCACAGCAAAAAGAATGTTTAAAAAGGAAAGGACAAAGAAAACTCACTGAGAAGCCCAGAATTGACAGCAAGAGTGTGCTGCTGGCGAGAGCAGACTGCAGCACGCCACCTGGAAGCCTTTGCATTTTAAATTATCTGTTTCTTTTTAATTGACCAGATTAATTATTTCCACCTTGCCACTTGGCAGGTAGGGTCGCTGTTCCTTTTCACAGCATTAATGAACTCATTCACTTTTTCTTGGTGTAATTAAGACTGTGAGTTACAGATCACATTCTTAAATTGGCTTAGTCTTTATTAAACAAAATATATGACATCAGGTATTTTTCACGGAAAGGGAGTGTTGAATTTCTCCTGAGTTTTCCTCCAGTTGTCAGGGAAGAGTGGCGACTTTGTTCTTTTTATTTTTTGGAGGAGAAATACAGACCTGTAAATGTTATAGCATCCAGGGTGGTGTTTCATTCTTAATGGACTCAAAGTCTGGAGACTTAAAGGGCAGTTGATGGATTCATGTTCAAGTGTTTCTATTGCCACCAAAATTCTGACCAAGTCCTTTCATGAGCTATTTGAAAAGAAATAACTTTGGGTATGCCGTTAAGTTAGTTAAGTGAAATATATGGCCCTCTTCTGTTAGCTTTATTTCTAGGCCATTTAGAAAACCCTAGGAACATTAAGAGTTACTGAGTACATTGAAATACAGTAGCTGAACACAGTAGAGGAGGCTTTGTTTGTGGTGTCTACAGCCCTCAAGAGAGCAAGCTTTAATTTAAGCCAACAGAAAGTGTCTCCCAAAGCATTTGGTTTCATTCAGGATTTCTGGATCTCAGCTTGATAACCAGAGGAACTAAATTTAGAATTAAAGGTTGAGGTACTTTAGTCTTTCCAGTACCTGAATGAGATTGCTCCATCAAGTGGAGCCTGGTGGGGCACTTGAACAAAAGAGAAACCGATGGCCTGCCATCTTAGTGATGGTCATCTTTACTGTGGACAAAAGACTAGCAGCACCGATTAAAAATACCAGTAATAGTAATGCATTGTTTATTGAAAGGGAAAGCCTATGAGAAATTCTGTTTGCATTGCATGAGTACAATGAAATTGGGATCAGAGATACAACAGCTGATGTTCTTCCAATTCTTACTCCATTTCTTAGTGGAAATGGAATCTCCAAGTTAAAGGTAATAAACTAAATTCTACTAATCAATTCTGTGACAAAACTACTCAGATATGCAACAGAACTTAGTTCCTAATTTTTTTAATGGAAACTTCATTTGCAATCTTCTGTCCCACAGCTATAAAACTTTATGATCTTCTTCTTTTGTTTACTGAGACTTCGGGTGGTTAACTGCTGCCTTTCCTCCTAACCTGAAATGCAAGTGTGCTAATGACATCCATGTGCTTCCGTGAAGACCATGTTGGCCTGTGGTTATGTTTTAAGTAGGTGCCTAAATACACATACACAGAGTCACAGAGTCAGCTGGAATGTCATTTCATCTTGGTTTTGTGTATGGCAGGCTGTGTAGTGAGAAAAAACATTCTAAACTAATTGCAGCGAGGCTTAGTATAGCTTTGTTCCACTAAAAGAGGCGACTTAAATGCTTTTTACCCATTGTTGTGATGGCTGGAAACAGTGTGCAATCTTTGTACGAACAGGGAATTTCAAATTCATGTCACAGGCATGAGTGGGAATGGTAGTAATGAGAAGAGAAACACATCATTTCAGGGAATTGGAGTCTTTCTATACGCTGTTGGAGTCCTCTCTGTGGCCTGTATCCAAATTGTTTCATGCTGGGTAAAGTTGAAGCCTGGGTCTCTGGAAAGCACAATAATTAAAGGGAAACATTCTCAGAGAAGCGAGATTTTCAACTTCCAGGAAACTGATCAAACTAGGAAACAATCACAATGCATTACCAGTCCTGGCTGGGCTGATTTTTCCAGGGGGACAGAGTCATTCCCAGATAGCAATTCTATCTCTAGGCCCCTCCAGGAATGGGTTGCCAAGAAGCATCTGCCTTGGGGAACCTTCTACCATCAGAAAAGTTCCCTGCTCCAAACGGATTCTGTAATTCCAGCTACCTGGGAGCTGAAGAGGAAGGATCATGTGAGCCCAGGAGTAGTTCCAGGCTGCAGTGAGCTATGATTGTGCCCCTGTATTTTAGCCTGGACAACAGAGCAAGACCCCACCTCTAAAAAAGTTCCTTCTCCCCTTTGTTCTGTGCTGACACAAGAGCACTGCCAGACACAACCTTTGGGGAACTCGGAATGCTGTCAGGGTTGCTCTGCTCCCTCAGTCCCATGCAGGGTTCTCTGGGCCATGTCCTCAGCAGCACCTCCCCTCCCTGCCTCTCTCTCCGTCCCCCAATTAGCTTATCTCCCTCCAGGCTACGGTTTGGATCAGTCCAGAACCCGGAAGTTCAAAGGGGAGAAAAATAGGAACCATGGCTGGATTAGGTATCTGTAGATTATCCCACTGTATAAAATACTATGTTTATCAGTTAAAAACTGTAATCCTAAGGGATCTATCTAGTGATTGCAATGGCCTCTTCTCTGATGTTGGATATAACATACTATTTTATGGACTGAAATACTGATATTTTTATTGGTGTAATAATGTTACTTTGGTCATCAGTTAACTTGGCTCTTCTTCCATTTCTAAACTCACCCATCCCCTATCTATCTCTCACCCCTGTCACTGACACCCTCACCACAAGTGCTCTCAGCTCCCCTTTACCAGCTCCCCTCTCCTCATCTCCAAAACCTAATGGCTTAGTTGGGCTTTGTGGAAGGAAGGAGGCAGATCTCCCAGCTTGGGAAGGGGAAGGGTGGACCCAGGTGGGCACATTCCTCATGGTCAGCGAGGGAAGGGATCACAGGGTGGGAACTGGGAGTTACCAGCCAGGTCTTATTGCAGTGCAGATGTGCTGGGCCAGGAACTCCACTTGCCACAGCCAAACATGGCAGGAAGGACCCAAGTCCTGTTAAACCAGTGACTTCAAAGGCAACAGCTCAAAGGGAAGCACAGTCGGAGGTGCAGGTGGCCACTGAAGCAAAAGCAAAGCACAGGGGAGGAGCAGGTGGTAGTGTGTATCAGAATAATAATGTCTTTATGAAGTTGTTGTACTTGATATTTTAAATAAGTTAATAACATTAATTTTTCATATGTGAAAACAGACAAAACGATTCCTGACTTTCAATGGTTTTTGTTTTAAGGATTATACCACTTGCAGAGAGGTTTACCAGGACAGAAAAGTCAAACAGCTCATTGTGACTAAAGACGGGGATGCAGTTTCTACTGAATGGGTATTGCTTTTGCACATTCATAAAGTGGAAAATTGTGAATTGAACCTTGTAAATTGAGGACTGTCTGCTATGTTGTCAGCATGAAATGCAGTTTCCACTTACAATATTTTTGGCTGAGGATGAGTTTATTGAGATGTAGCCCCTTTGCATGTCAAAAAGCATCTGTATATTAAATATTTACTTTCACTGACTTTTAAAAAATATTTATGAGTTCTGAACATATATTAATAAAATAACTTCCAGGAAATTTTTTCCACAAAACAAATATCCAAATATTAAAGCTGTGTTGTGACACTTGAGGTAGTTACCAAAATAATTGAAGAGAATAAGAGCAAGTAAAATTTTAGCAAGAAAGGAAATGTTTATTTTAACAATCTATAAAGCAAGCCAAGCCTCATCCTGGAGACTGCAGGCATCTTGGAGAGCACAGTGCTGGGTATCTGGGTAACTTTTGAGGGGTATCCACTGATTCCCAGGGTCCTCACAGGGTCCTCATCAGGTTGTTTTTGTAACAACTCATATCTATCTGTCCATGACAGATAGTTCCTTGGACATTAATCAGTTCCTAAAAACAACCAATTCCCCCAAACAACCCACCTGCAAGGTCTTGATTAGCCCCATTCCCATAACAGCACAGGCCAGCATGACTCAAGCCAATCCAAAATAGCCAAAATCGCCTAACCACATCCGCCATCCACTTTGCTCATGTCCCAGCTACCTAACACCAATACTGGTGTTATAATTTTGTTTCAGAATTATGATCATTTTAGGGTAACTCCCTTCCCCACAAAAAACCAAAGTCTTCCTACATCAGAGATAGCAGATGTATGTTGCTAAATCAGAGCAAGAGGGTTGATCTCCAACAAAAACTCAAGAATCAACAATCAGCAGGCCAACTCCCATTCTACCTGCCAGTCTATTTGGGACTTACCTGCAAGTATTCGAGACTTTAAGTGCCCAGAGTATGCCAGAAAGTGCATGCCAAGAGCCCGACACATATTGTCTTTTTTTTTCCCATAGCACTTCATGAGGTATTATAAGCGAGGAGCCTGCAGCCCAAAGAAGTTATAATTTTGCTAGAGTTTATAGAGCTAGTAAAGTCAGAGTCTAGGTTTTAACCCAAATCTGCCTAAGCAAAGTTTACACCCTTCTATGGGCAAGAAAATCCATTCAGGACTTCCTCATTCCCACTGCTAAGGATGACAGACTTTTCTGTTCAGCAAATACAGAGTCATGTGAGTCTCATACACAGGCTGAAAGAGCTGGGACAGCCACGCCTATTTGACCAAACTACCATTGGTTTGGGAGTTCACGTTTTCTCCTATAGAAAGAGAGGTCACCAAGAGGTCTAAGTACAATGCAAAAATCTGGAATTTGGGGTTGAGCTTTTACAAAATATTTATCTGTTACATAAATACCAAACTTGACTATTTTTCCAAGTTCTAAGTCTAACTATCTTTATTAAATGTTTAAGAAGTATACAACTGCTGCCTAAAGACCACGATCAGCTGTGGAAATGGCATCTTGCTGAGCCACCAAGCCTTACCATCACAGTGTGTTTGGGCAGGAAAACTGACGAGTACACGTATGATTCAATCACAGAGCACAACTGGGTATCTCTGAGTCATCTCTCTGCTGTTATCAATTTCTCTTTCTATAAGTTCCATTGCAAGTAGCCATGCCCAGAAGGTGAATTGAGAACCTTGATTCCCCAAAATGAGTAATCACATTGTTTCTTCATCCCAAGGTACCTACTCTTGGCAGGAGAACTATCTTTCTTTTTCCTACAATGTGGCATGGTGGAAAGATCCAGACCTACCTGTTTGGGAACTGGTTTGCTACTTATCATCTTCATAAACTTAAGTAAGTTATTGGATCTCTTGGGATTCCAGCTATCTCACCTGGAAAAATGGTGATAATTTTATTTACCTTTCAGGGTTCTGTGTGAGGTTTATGTAATCTCAACTCTTCATCCCTAGCATTCAGGATCTGAGTAAATAATAGCTTTTTGCTTTCTTTTTTCTTCATTAGATTATAGCTGTGTACACTAATACAATCATAGGGTACAATGTGCTGGTTTTATATACAATTTGAAATGTTTTCATCAAACTGGTTAACATAGCCTTCACAGCATTTTCTTAGTTATTGTGTTAAGACATTTATATTCTACACCTAGTAAATTTCACATGTAACCTTATAAGATGCATCGTA
>CAUYON010201851.1:0-52237 GCA_963573935.1 Arctocebus calabarensis
TGTAGTCCCAGCTACTTGGGAGGCAGAGGCAAGAGACTCGCTTGAGCCCAGGAATTAGAGGTTGCTGTGAGCTGTGATGCCACAGCACTCTATCCAGGGTGACAGCTTGAGGCTCTGTCTCAAAAAAAAAAAAAAGAAAAAGAAAAAAAAAATGGAAGAGCAGGACAGGAGACTTGGAAAAATCTAGAACCAAGCTTTTAAAATATACTCACTATTGTGTTTTCCTTTATTCTTTACCTCAATCCCCCATATTAGGAAACATGGATCTAAATGCCTTGTACACTGCAAGATGGGGGTGAGTCGCTCAGCCTCCACCGTGATTGCCTATGCAATGAAGGAATATGGCTGGAATCTGGATCGAGCCTATGACTATGTGAAGGAAAGGCGAACGGTGACCAAGCCCAACCCCAGCTTCATGCGACAACTGGAAGAATACCAGGGGATCTTGCTGGCAAGGTGAGTCCTTTAGTAACTTTCTCAGATTCTCTCTCTTTTAAGTTCCCTAAGGTTAAGTGTCCTTCTCTGCAGCTAGTTTGTCCTTCTCTGAGCCTGACATGGATGTAATAATATTTTTGTTTTTTTAGAGAC
The DNA here is from genome assembly GCA_963573935.1 of Arctocebus calabarensis. Classification (NCBI taxonomy): domain Eukaryota; kingdom Metazoa; phylum Chordata; class Mammalia; order Primates; family Lorisidae; genus Arctocebus; species Arctocebus calabarensis. Next base: position 589 of record CAUYON010201851.1, read on the forward strand.
TGAGTCTGGCTCTGTTGCCCAGGCTAGAGTGCAGTAGCATGATCATAGTTCACTGCAGCCTCACACTCCTGGGTTCAGGCAATCCTCCCACCCCAGCATCCCAAGCAGCTGGAACCACAGATGTATGGTCTAATTTTTAAAAATTTTTTGTAGAGGCAGGCTCTCACTGCATTGTCCTGGCTGGTCTCAAACTCTTGGCCTCAAGATGTCCTCCCACCTCAGCCTCCCAAAGTGCTAAGATTATAGATGTAAGCCACCACGCCCAGCTTGATGGATATTTTTTTTCTATAAAAACTGTTGTGCTGCCTACCTCTCCAGTGGAATTAGGTCTTGAATGTCTTCCTGTATCAGTAAAAAACAGCTGTTTTCAATCTGGTATTTGGTATTTGGTTATAAAATGAGTAATGAATTTTACTACATCATTGCCCCTTGGTGGTGAAAGCTACCTTCAGTTACTCTTGGGAACAAGCATCAGATACTGAACGGTTTTAAGGATCATTTCCTGAGATGCCATATGCTGAAACTGTATAGATTGCTAGATTTTGTTTTGTTTTTTCCATGTGATCATGTTCTAGGTGGTTTCGTTAGGGTAAAGCCACAGCTATCTAGAAACATATGGGGCTAGTGCCAGAGTTTGACTCCAGCGAGTCTCATGACTTGGTCTTGACTCTTGAATCTGGACTGTGTTTCCCTGAACAAAATGTTTAATAGCTGTCCAGCCTATCCAGGCAGAAGGAGGGACCACCCTCCCACCCCTAAAGTATTGTGAAAATGTGGCCACAGCATAGCATTATGGTTTCCACTAAAATACCCCACCTATTTACTCAGCATTTGGCATGATTTCATCTGAGCTGTTCTCTTAAGAAGCTGGGAGGATACTTTAGCCTTCTCTGTTTAAAAGAATTTATAGGTCTTTAAGGCCACATTTTAAAGACATTTTTAGATTAGATCAGAAGGTAGGACATAGCCATTCTTTTGGCATAAGAAAGAGGAATATAAAGGTTGCTAAGACATAAATATTATATATTTCTAGACACACATACTGATGTTAGGCAATGTCCTCACGTGACCCACTGAAAGGAAGGATACTATGTGTCCTGCCAATTTCAGTATTTATTCTGGAATCCCAGACTACTTGCAAGCTGTTGGGTTGGGTTTTTTAAGTGTATGTGGTTTTTCTTAAATATAAAAGGAATTTTAGAAAAACTTAGATGAGGATAAGAAGGATGGCATAAATCCAAAAGTCACCCTTCTTCCTCTTCCCTTTCTCCTTCTGTTCTATCCCTACTTCCTAGTGTTGATTCATAGACAAAGAGAAAGCCCTGGGGAGAGAAAACCACAGAATTGAGTCAGGAAATCTGATTTCCATTCCTAGTTTACCTCCTTACTGCAACCTTGAGAAGTTACTTCACATTTCTGATCTTCACCTGATCCCACCTATAGAATGAAAATCAAGAAATCTACTTCACAAGGTTATTGTGAATAAAGATGTGTATAAATGTTCACTGTGTCGGGCGGTGCCTGTGGCTCATCAAGTAGGCCACCTGCCCCATATACCGAGGGTGACCGGGTTCAAACCCAGCCTCGGCTGAACTGCAAAACAGAATAGCTGGGCGTTGTGGCGCCTGTAGTCCCAGCTACTGGGGAGGCTGAGGCAAGAGAATCACCTAAGCCCAGGAGTTGGAGGTTGCTGTGAGCTGTGTGATGCCACGGCACTCTACCGGGGGCGACAAAGTGAGACTCTGTCTCTACAAAAAAAAAAAAAAAAAGAGTAGTAAATGGCACGTGGGGCCAGGATAAAGTGAGAGCTTGTGACTTAATTCTCTCCCTAACCAGACTTTACCTCGGAACCCTTCTTTACATAGCCTGAGACCTTCTGAATCAAAGATGTGACTTACGTCTGAGAAGGAAGCCTGGCTTCTGTCTGCACCCCGTTATTGACCTAAGGTTGCTGTGATCCCATTTAAAAAATAAAGCATTGTTCATCCAGAGGAAAGGCATGACAAGTCGTTCCTAAAATGTAACATTCCTAAAACAGCTTTCCTAAAACTCATGGAAATGCATACACACATATGCACGGACATTGTGTGTACACGTGAATGAGTGTGTGTAAATGGAGTATGTAGAGTGTGCACTGTGGGGGTACATCAGGGAGGCCAAATCTGTTTTCCCTGAATGACTGAAAGTTCTTTCGGAGAATCTGGAATTGCCTCAATGACTCCCCTGGAGAGAGACACAGACCTGCCTCTCAATGCAACAGCCTGTGCTAAATTAAATACATAGTGTAGTCAACCCCCAGGACACCATCAAGATGACTGAAATCGACCCTAAGAAGAGTCAAAGTTCCTGAGGACCGTAGTTCTTCCCTTCACTGGTTGAGGAAGTCAAAAGCTTAGAGCAAAACCACAGCCAATACACACAGGCTCCTCCTCCACTAAGGAGCGTCAGAGTGTTTCCATAAACGAGTCCCGACCCCCTAATACTCAGCAAGTCCATTGTAGAGTTTTTAAATATGCAAAGAATGTGATATGTTTTATGGACATGACCTTGGCACCTAATAGCTGGCCGTTCAGATTCATGTGAGCGAACAGACTCAGTTTGGGAAACCATGGGGACTTAACCAGAAGCTAGAGACGAGGAAGCTCCTGGAGACCCTCTCAGAGGCCACGCTTGCGACAAACAACCACTTTTACTTACACCTGGGAGAGGCAGCACAGAATGAAAGGCCCACCGAGGAAGACTTATCCTGCAGCAGGAAAGACCTTATTAGGCCATAACTGACGAGATCCAAGAAAGGTTGCAGAGAACGCCACCGTGTCTCAGAGGGTTTCGTGGCATTCCCACAAATTTCGCTGATGACATCGATCCGGGCCTGGAGCAAACCTTCTGGAGGCTGCGTTGTTAGGCTTCAGTGGATTCCTGCTCTTTTCCAGAGAGCTGCCTACCAGCTCTAAGTTGTTATTGACAAATGTTGGGACCCAATTCATACTTTGTCCAACCTGAGGACACCCCACATGTGGTACAGACTAAAAAAGGATAAACTGACAGGTTTGTTCTTATCCCCAGCAGCTTGATAGCAGCGGGGCCTCCAGCCCCGGAGAAGCAAGGTTGTTCTTCAGCCCGCACACACTTGCCCCTCTGGTAAGTGACACTGTGCTGTGCCAGAGAGCAATGGCTTTGGTAATTGGCTGCTTTGGGTGAGTTCCGGAGGCTTGTGGGGTTTCAGAACCTAGTCCACGCTCTGCTAACGGGAGTCCTAGTGCTCATCTGACTCGAAGTTCAGAGAACGGTTGTACTATAGACTGAGAAAGCCCTACAGGGCTAGCTGGGAGTGCAGGAGTTTGATGAAGAAAAATGTGAAGAAAGAATATAAGGTAGAAGTGTTACTTCCTGGAAAACCCTCATTTTTAATCAGAAGACATTGTCTATTGATTCTGTATAAAGTCAGGACAACGTTTCTATAATTGTATATGACTAGGATATATGAAGCTCCTTTAATGCACATTTTAAAACTCTGCTTGCATGGTTCCATAACCGATGTGGTGGAACTAGGTCCACGCAAAGGACTGGCACCTGTGTGATGCCTCCGGTAAATATCTTCCTTGACTAGCTTTTCTTTACCTACTGAGACTTCAGTTGTGAACTGGGCCTTTGACCTATGAAGACCTATTCTCCACCACATACATCTTTTTTTCTCAAATCCACATTATTTTAAGTCGATAAATTCAGAAATTCCCAATTTTCCCTACTTAGGTTTATCCAAGTACCATGCTTCTCCAAAACCTCTTAACTTCTCTCATTAAGAATTTAAATCAGATATTACTGCATATAAAATGATGAGATCATGTAATACATTTACAATTGAGCTATTTTGGTGCTTAAACTGTGTATACCCAACATATTTCAATGTGTATTAAAGTGTCCTTGTTTAAAAGCAGTGGTTTTATACTGGATAGAGTTTTATATGTGGGACTACATGGGAAGAGAATGAAGGAGTTGCTATTTCCTAGTTGTTGGGGATAATTGTAGTCATTTATTTTGTTCCTTAAAAAATTTGATTGCTTTGAATTTGAAATTTGATTTCCAGGATGCTTTAATATATCATATAATGTTCTATTACTCTTAGCTTAGCTTGACATTTCAAAAAGTAATAGAGTATCTAAGATCTTCTTAATAAGCATCTCATTTATTAAGATTAATAGAGCTGCATACACAGATTTGCAATTACTTATTGTACTTAAATTTATGATTGCACCAAATTTGAAGACAAAGGAGTCATAAGTCAAACAACACGATTTAAAAGTGTAGGGAATAATACATCTAACAGTTGATCATGCTAATAACTAGGGGGTAGTAAAAGCAGTGGTTAAGATCAAGAATTTGGATACCAGGGGGCAGACGGGGTGGCTCGCAACTGGAATCCTAGCACTCTGGGAGACAGAAGCAGGAGGATCATTGGAGCTAGGAGTTCCAGACCAGCCTAAGCAAGAGTGAGACCCCCATCTCTACTAAAAATAGAGTCTATAGTCTCTATTTGATAGAGGCTGTAGGCTCAGCTATGGGAGGCTGAGGCAGGAGGATTTCTTGAGCCCAGCAGTCTGAGTTTGCTGTGAGCTATGATGTCACTGCACTCTAGCCTTGGCAACAGACTGAGACCCTGTCTCAAAGAAAAAAAAAAAAGAATTTTGACAATGGAGATAATTGGATTCAAGCCCCTGTTCTGCCACCTGATAGCTGTGTGAATTAAGTCTCAGTTATCTAATCCATAAAATGGAGATAGTAACACTTCCCACATGTTTTCTGTGGATGAGAATCCAATAAAAAATAACCTGCTTATCACAGTGCGTGTCACATACCACACACAGTGCTTGGAAGATATTGACTTTTAATAATATTCATGATTAAAAATTTACATATCAAGATTATCTCTAGGCATACAAATCAAACTTCAAGGACTTTGGGGGGAGATAAAACAAGTAAACAGTTTGCTCTGAATTATTAGAGGCCACAAAAGGGAGGAACAACCAACCTCAAAGGAGTGCTTGCAAACTGGACTAGCCAAGGGTCATGGCCAAACAGACAGTCTGTGGAGTACCATATTCATGTTCCAAAATTTTGCTCCTCAATTCCCATTGATTTCAGTGGATAAGCAGATATTTTCAAAATCCAGTGACAGTTTTCATTGCAATTGCCAAGATAAAATATATCGATAGTTCATACTCAATTCTTTCCTTGGTCTTAATAAAGGAAATGTGACTCCACCACCCCTCCCCCAAAAGCTCATTAACTTTTGAAGATGTTGGAAAAAAATAAAGTTAGATAAAAAGTATCTTAGCTAAAAATGTTGATTGATGAAAAAAGTTGCAGGTGCAAACAGTTGTTACTTTTTAAGCATACCCAGAGCAACTTTAACAGCTATTACCTGGCCACAGAAACTGTTCAAGCAAAGGTCACCAGTTTCCTCCTGAGGTCAGTCCAGTGGCCATCCATAATTCTTACTCTGCATGAGACCTCTGTGGCATTAACTGCCCACTATTTCTAGGACACTGCCACTCACTCCAACCGTGCCTTCTCAGTCTTCTAGGAATCCTCCTATCCCAAGTAGGGCTGTTATTTCTCAAAACTTTGTCCTTTGCCTGCTTTTTAACACTAATACTCTTAACAACCTCCCATCACATCAACTCATATTTACATACTGATAAGTTCTAAATATGTAATTACCTTTCCTGAAGTCCAAATACACATGCCTAATTGGACGTCTATATCCAGCCCACTAACACTATGTAAAGGAAATACTGTTATTGTTTATGAAAGTTTATTGTTTAATGTATTGTTGCAGAATTGTCCTATCTGAAGAAAGATGATCAATAGCAGTAGTCTCAACAACCAGTCAGAAGTGAGCCAAGTCTCTCAGATAAGAAACCAAAACTCCAGGAAAAAGACCAACATGACAATTTCTATGACCGGAAAAAAAGTCAATATTACTGAGAGTCAGATTGGTGGTGGTGGAAATTACCATGGGTCCTAAAAGTCACAGATAATTTACTAGCAAGAAAGGGAGAAGCCAGAAGGAATAGAAGAGAAATTCTACCTTCCCACTCAATTAGAGGTGACTGTCTTGGAAGATAAGGTATAATGGAGGCAAAATCTAAGACTTGGGAACAAGTTACCTGTGACAGATCAAAACTTCATTCATTTTAGTGTTGACATTTTATATCTTTGTTTCACTTTTGTCTTTAGTATTTAGTAACCCTCATTCTGAAAATCAAAACTATTTCATCTTGGTTAGCAGCAACCAAGAAAAGAGTTGGTTCGTATTTCAGTGGCAGACTATCAGTGGCCTCCAGGGGCATAGTGATCCTTGTGGGAGCACTCCCAGAGAAGGTCAAGTGAGGCCTAGGACAAGGGCCACCTCAGGGTCAAGTGAGGCTGTTTGGTAAGCAACCACTCTGTGACTGAAATTCTCCTTCCCGTTCTTATCTGCTAAAGTTATAAGGTTCTAGGTTTGGGTTTTATTTAAAATTATTTTCTTTATATCTAAAATTCAGCAAATGCAAAAAGACACTTATTTATTGCTAATTCCTCTCCCCAAATCTGTGTTTTCTACCTCCGTTAATCCTGTTATGTGGCTCCTCTGAATTTGTTTCCCCATTTGTAAAGCTGCAGGGTCAACCCTTGGCCTAACTACTTCTCAGGATTTATTATCTATAGGTTGGACCTTCATCTATGCTTTATCAATCATGTTGCTTCAGGGTTTTCAAAAACAATCTGGTTCATGTACATGTTAGGTTTTTCAAAGGTTCCTCCTAAAAGTATTCCAGTTCCGCCCTACTGTGCTTTTCTGCCATTACACAACCACTGGACAATCTTGTTATTTTCCTTCTTTTTCTCCTGCATTCTGCCCTTCTGGGTTTCTATCCAACTGTCACAAGTCCATATCACAGCAAAATACATCCCTTCCTTTATAATTGTTCACATAGTCTTAACAACCTAGTGTCAATTGGCTATCTGCCTTTCTTTTAAGTCAAAATGTTTAATTATTCTGTATTTAATAACAGTCACATACCAATGGGAAGGAGGTCAAGGACAGGTTGTTTTTGAATGTCCCTAACCTCCACTATTGGTTTGCAACTGTTTAAAGACAAGGTTAATCTTACCTTACCTGTATCAACAAGTATCTTCTTATTCACTCAAAGCAAATAAAATTTCATACGTTTCTGTATCTGTGCCTTCATCTATCACATGGACCTAAGCTTTATCCCATTTCTCTAATAAATTGTTAACAGAGAGTTAGCTAGGATTAGTGAGAACCTCTCCTTGGGCTCTAGGGAGGAAGCAATAGTCTGTACATTTAAATACCACAAAGCATTTGTATGGTGATCATAATGAAATAAGTCTTTGTATCTATGCTCATAATGTCATGTAAAACATACAAGAAAGGAAGACAACTCTCTTCTGTGAGTGAATAATATAACCTGATATATGAAAGAGAATTCCGTGAGCAGAGGAAGTTTGTCTCTTCACAACCTTTAAACTTACACCAAGCCTGGGTTATTCAGACATACACAGAGAGAGAGAGAGAGAGAGAGTATTGATTTCCAGAATTTCTCTATGGAATGCCAAAAATAATAAACAAAAAATAAATCAAAAGCAACAGGCTCCTTCCATTATGTATTAAATATCCTCCCCCTGAAGTTAGGACAAATAGAGATGTATACAGAGAGCAATGGAAACATAAATCTACTGTTGTCGTCATCGATTTCTGCCTTGTTCCTTTATTCCTAGTAAATAATGATCTTCAGATCTTTCACGGTGGCTCTACAGTGAATGTCGGCTCCAGGAGCCTGGGAAGTGTTTTGTCTTTGATAGAGCCAACGATGCTGCGTCCTCTCCAAAATCATTGCCCTCATCCATTTCTCGCTGTGGCCTGGGAACAGCATTTGGTAGAATCAGACGACATGTACAAAGGGTATTCACTTTAAGAGCTGTTGGTATAGTTATGTGTATGGTTCATAAAACATTTTATATCATTCTGCATCAAATTTAAAAAAATTGATTTCTTCAGAAAATGTAGTTCCTGCCTATTACTAAGTTACTAAAATTACTATCGATATTGAATCATAGAAAAACAGTAAGACATCTTAAATATTAAGTGTGCTCTATTAGACTCGAGCTTTAGTCCAAGCTGAAAATTATTAGCTAATGAGACAAAAAGGGAAATAATTCCATTTGCTTAGATATGTAAATTCAATAAGCAAAGGCCACTACCGCAATCTTATACAGACTTCCCTATTGCTCATTTCTCAGCAAAATTCATAGGATGATGCATGATCAAGATTATTTGATTTTAGAGCACATAGGAAGATGTCAATATATTTATAAGATAAACAATCAAGGTTGAATTCTGAATCTGGCAGTTAATTATGTATATGCTTTGAAAAAAATTTTTGTAACCTTTCTATATAATGAGGTGGCATGGCAGTGTATATGGAAGGTAATAGATAACTGTCAGGCATCTGTTTAAAGCACGCGGTTTGTGTATCTTAGTTGAAACCAAGATGCTTTCTGAGATCTGGGGGAAGGGAATCTAAGAGGGAAGGAGGGAAAAAAACATGAGCAAAGGGTAAGAGCTGATCCCAAGAGAAGTGCAGGAAGGAGTCCTGTAACTTGAGTATTTTCTTTTCCTTTTTTCTTTTGTTGTTATTACTACTTATTATTGTTCTTGTGGTGGTGGTGATTTCCAAAGGCAGCACTCTGATGACATTAGTATGCACGTCCTCAGTGGCGTAGTCACCAAAGCTCACTTAACATCCTTAATAAATCCAGTTACTTCAGTGACTTATTCTAAACAAGACCCCTGCTCAGTTCCAGCCCCTCACTTGAGGATATGCACTTTATCTGGGGTAATGTTTCTCTCCCACAGAGATGTAGGGACTGAGTTTCGGTGAGACCTTGTAGGTGGATGTCAAAAATAAAATAAATGCTGAATGGATCTTAGAGAGAAACCAATCGTGTCAACCACAGATTTTCTGGGTCAGTAGGTTGGATGTAATAGAAGGAGTGACAGATGCCAAGGATGATGACTCTCGTAGTCACCCATCAAGCCACTCAAAAGCATGGTGCTTAAAAGAAACTGATACCTTCCACCCAAAGAGGTGACAAGAGACCACACATTTCATAAGATAAATCTATAATATCACCATTGAAGAGCAGTTCACATTCCTCCAACATTCTTCCTCCTGCAAAATTACACCCATCACTTTGGTAACTATGTGATGTGTTCCATGGCCTCAATTACATATTAATGCAGTTTCACAATTCTTAAGATGGGGATCTTTTTCTGTTAATGAAATCTTGATATCTATGCCCCACACCCCCACTTTGACCCAAGAGTCATCCTGTAAAAGAGGCGTCACCAGTGACAATTCCATTTGCTTTTTCAAGAATTTGCAAATGTAGGCAAAGTCAAATGAGAATGATGCATCCTTTAGGCAACTTTTACATTAAGAAGCAGCGAACTTTATTGGATTAGTATCGTAAAGGCAAGAGCAGTAAAAAGTAAAAATGACATGTTAGCTAATCATTACTTTGACAATGATTGTCACGAACAGAATTTTTTTATAGATTTTGGATGCAGGCTCTGAAGCAAAAAAGACTCAGATGCTGTGTCGGCCTGAGCTAAAAGGATTTTTGAAAATTTAATCTTTAAGAGAAGCTCCCGAGATACAGGCTAAAAGAGTTTATAAAGGTCATAAAAAAATTAACTTATCCTGCTGACTGAAGCTTTTTTAATGCACTCTAAGTTACAAAGGAATCACATGTGGAGCCTTTAGGCCAATGGTCTACTATATTTCTCTCTCATTAGTAAGGACAGCAAAAATCTACATTTGGATTTTTACCACCGCAATCATCTCTGATTCATTAGTCTTTATGATTGAATATAAGGAGAGCATGGAGCCAGTGGTGGAGGAATATTTTGTACTCACCTCATTTGCTCACACTGCAGTTCAGGAAGCAGCCAGAATGGTGTGTGGATCTGGGCCTGCTACGGGGGCTTACCATAGTTATGGAAGAGTGAGACTGACTTCTGTTGGGCCTATCTGGAAGGAAAAACATGCAAAATATAATAAAAGGTCTTTAAGACAAGGACTATTTCTTAGGTAAAGAAAAATTTATACTTCTCTTGATACTTAGTATAGCTTGGGGGAGGCTTTCCCAGACATCATTGTGATCGAGTTGAGCTTTCCTAGGAGCATTAGATCCAGAAGAATCTCACCTTGCAAAATACTGGCTTCTTCAACCATAATTGGGCATGATAAACTTGCCCTTGCCTATCTCACAGGGAGCTGGAAGACACATGTGAACTAATGTATTTGAAAACACTTGATCGTGATCAAGCGCTATCTAAATGTTGGGCAACAGCATCAGCATATTGACCATCGTAAGCTAGAAAATAGGCAATTCATACAATACTTCTAGAGTAGAGATTACTACAAACTACCTAGATAGTAACTTTTTGTTTTTAGAGGCAGAGTCTTGCTCTTGCTCAGGCTGGTCTGGCACTCCTGAGCTCAAGCAATCCACCGGCCTCTGTCTCCCACAGTGCTGGGATTACAGGGTGACCCACCACACCAGTCTTTAACAGGGAAGTTGGATAGGGTGCTTCTCTGAAGTCAGTTGCATTCTTCTCATTTATATCCATAAGAGGATTCCCTAATAATTTGGGATATTATATAATGGGGCAATAGAAAATAATTTTATTAGTAGGAAAACCCAGCATCATTTGCTTAGCAACATTTTTGGTTAGAGACCTTGCTCAGGTTTTTCTTCACTATGGCCAAATCCTGAGAATGCATTAGAGGCTCATGTCATCCTTATTATTTATCACAACTTGTTTCACATGGAGGTCACTGTCTTCTACCCTTTTTAATCATGATGATGACGGTTCAGAATTGACATTGTGCAGTATTGTGTACTGTCAGATTCACAGCAAATGGCCTTAATCAGATGTAAATAGCTCACAAGCCACAGCTGTTTACTGTAAGTTAGAGGCCAATTTCTGGGGATGGCAAGTGGAGATGTGAGGATAATAATTTCCATATGCTCTGCCCCAAATGATATAGCTAATTGGATCAAAACTTTGCTTCATTCTATATGAAACTGTTTCTCCTTTTTACAGTAGCAATAACCTAGGTCAAATCATCAATTTTGTGGGTTTAATAAATTCACAAAGTCAGAAACTTGGTGAATTTAATATAGCTCACTTCCTTAATAGGCTGAGGAATACTGAGCGAGAACGATATCTTTTGTGTATATTTGGTAACAGATTCTGTCATGGCAACATCCTTCTTCTTTCTTTGATTTCTAAGAATAGGGAAGAGATGTTGAAAATGGAGTCTTCATTCTTTCTGTGGTCACTACTCATATAATTTCTCCCAAACCAAAAGTACCACTATATGTCAGATTTTAGAAAATGGAATCTTAATAATCATGAAAGGGTCGCTTTTTGTTTCCCATTAAAATAGATATATTTCAAATTCAGAAGGCAATAATAAGACACAGCAAGTCCCACATTGCCTGACAGGTAGCACTGCATCAAGGCTCTACTTTGAAACTAAAGGAGTGGTTATTGCTCCCTAACACTTGGAAAGCCAATTCTTTGTGTCTGCTGTAAGCATGCCAAGGTGGAGGGCATTTATTTCTGCTGCGGGAAGCCAGGGGCAACACTCAATCGCTCTGACTTCACATTTGTTATGCTAAATGACCAGTGCACAGTTAATCACTTGGCCTGAGAGATGTTGTTGCCGAGATACACTGGTTTTCTCCATATAGGTATTGATGGAGTGGCTTAAAGATCAGCCTGCTTGGGGTTTCAGTCAATTAGAAAACACCTTATCCATGAAGTAGACTGACTGTATTTTCAAAATAAACTTGGACTGGACTAGATGCTGCTCCAATACAAATCCTGATCAACGAGGTCAACATCCAAGAACTTACACGTTTGCTCTGTTTGGGACATCTAAACTCTGGCTCTCTCCAACCATTCCTAAAAATTTTAATGGAATAATCAGAATGACACAAGCCAAGAACTTTTATTTTGGTTTTATAACCATAGCAACCATTTACAAATATTTTATTTCTCCTTTTTCTCCCAGCTCCGAGTCACTCAACTTCACCCAAACTACTGTGTGAAATGGAGAGCTCACAATAGCCGGTGTCTTCAAATTGTTTTTTTAGCTCAGTGAAGGATATTAAGCAGCTACATTACATTCGGTTGAATAAAAGGAAAAAAAAATTGAGTTTTTACTGTTCACCTGTAGGATTTTCCTGCTCACTCAATGAAAAGCTCAGGATCGTCTTGGGTCTTCTCTTGCTCACCAATCTGCCGCTGTGTCTGCAGATTCTACTCACATAATACTTGGTTCTCTCTTGCCTGTCCTGCAACTCCCTCCTTTAGGCTGTTGCTTTTTCTCTCCAGGACTAACCAGTCTCCTTAACACCAGCCTCTGTTCTTTTTTTTTTTTTTTTTTTTGAGACAGAACTTATCCAAGCTGTCACCCTGGATAGAGTGCTGGCGCATCACAGCTCACAGCAACCTCCAATTCCTGGGCTTAAGCGAGTCTCCTGCCTCCACCTCCCAAGTAGCTGGGACTACAGGCGCCTGCCACAACGCCCGGCTATTTTTTTGGTTGCAGCCGTCATTGTTGTTTGGCGGGCCCGGGCTGGATTCAAACCCGCTAGCTCAGGTGTACATGGCTGGCGCCATAACCCATTGAGCCACAGGCACCGAGCCCAGCCTCTGTTCTTTAATCTGTTTTATAGACCGTGACCACATAAATCTTCCAAAAGCGCAGATAAGATCATACCATTCCCTTGCCCCCCAAACCTTAATGACTCCACATTAATTTTTTGCTTACTTTTTAAAATTGAAACTTTGTCCAGTATTCAACAGCTGCCTCTCCACTGTCTTCCTTTATTTACAAGTCCAGTAGTGTAGAATTAGTCAATACTCATTATTCACGGTCTGGACATGGCATTTCTGTACTGGCCCACATCTTTCTCCCAACTCCATTTTCTTCTCCTATCCTTATTTTACATGGTTAAATCCTGCCTGCTCAGCCTTCCCTAATTTAATTTACTTATCCCTCTTCTATATCTGTATATCTTAAGACATTTTCATCTTGTGCAACAGTTATGTGTATCTCATAAATCTTAATGTTCTAATATATTCCTAGACAGAAAAGTCTCATTCTGATTTATTTTAGACATCCCCCATAGTACCTAGTATAATGACTGACACATTTTGGCTATTTAATAAATATATATTGATGTATTCCATTCACAAATGAACAAATAAATCCTAATTTGCTATCCTTAGATCATTGCAAATTTATTTTTTCAGCCACCTACTTTCGCCTATTCAGATCTTAAAGCATTCCAAATTCGAACAGATGTTTGTGGACAGCTGGGAGAAATTACAGTGCAGACACCAAATCATCAGCGCAGCTCTCAGGATCACATCTTCACCTGGTTATGTGTTCGGGACAGCTGTGCCTTCTTGGAAATGCACTTGGCTTCAGGAGCAGGCTCTGTTTGTAATACTCTTACGGCGTCCAGAATAAACACGACAGGCCTTGATGTAGAGTAGAATGTGTGCAAGTCCATGATCTATTTATGTTCTCAGGGGATTTAGGGCCGACTCATTTTGCATTTGTAAAAATGTTTTTTAACTCAGTCAATTTCAGATCACGGTGATTTGACTTTTAGTAAAAAATAGTTCTGATACCCTAGGATGGGGAAAATGTGAGTAAGGAAAATGTACCACTCAGCGTCTGCTAGAGGCCAGAAACAGGACCAAATGATGCATATTTAGGCTCACTTTTCCTGAATTGGATGTACATTCTATATCCGAATGCACATTAACTTTAGCTGTTGTGTCATTTTCCTTAAACTTGTCTGTTCTGAAACTGTTCTTAGCATTCTCTTGGGACTACAGCCAAAGGTAGAACATTAGTGAATACCATGTTACCTAATCTCCTGTGGTGTACTTCATTCCATGCCCTTTGTTTCTTTTCTTTCCACTTGATTACCCGTATGTACCCCTTCCTGTACGCTCTGCTGGGTGGGGGTAGATAAATAAATATGCCCATGGTTGCCACTAGTAGGTACCAGTTTATAATAGTGCTGGTTTGACTGTGCACTGGTTTTCTGAACACAAGAAGGTCAAAAACAACATTTTCTTTTGAAATGAAAAAAGGAGGTTAAAACAAGAGTTTTAATAGCAGGCTTGACACAGAGCAGTGTAATACCAGCATGAATTACACTGGGAACCAGACTTTTATTGGAAGTCCTAGATTGCTTTGTTCCTGTCCCTGACATAATTTTCACAGTTGGGTTTATATTTGTCCGGAACGGAGCTGCTTGCTACAGTCCATGCAAATCAAACGCTTGATTTATGCACCATTCTCCTAGAGGGTGTAGCATTAAATTTAATTTTGTGAGGGAAGCCTGAGGTGCTTAGATGCCTGGGCCTGACACCGTGAACCAGGTAGAGAGGTGCACGGGAATTCATTATTGTTTCCAATATGCGAAATGCAGCATTTGAATGAAACATTTGTCTCTTGTCAAAAAAGACGTCATGTCTGTTCTTGGTAAAATATTTCCACCCCCACCCCGCAGGACACACAACATGCTTTTGGCCTTCACCACAGATCCTGATGAAAGATGAGTGACTGCAGGCATTTGGGGGGTTGGGGAAACATCCAAAAGCACATGTCTGTGAAATCAACAATTTCAATATCAACACAATGACTATCTTTATCTTGACTGTTGAATGTTGCCCCTGAAAGTTAGTATAACTGTACTAATTAGCTGGGTGACAAATTTGTGATTTTTTTTCATCCTTAGCTAAATGCTACTTGCCAATCTTCTTGCTCATTACAGGTTGGCTCCATCTCCCACACCCTCCAGAATCTGTTCAACACCTGACTAGACCACCTCCTGTATCGGAACCTCAAGCCTAAGTCCTCCAGCTCAGGAGAATCTTATCACTTACTTTCCCAGAGCCTCAGGGCCATCAGGAACCACCACTCCAGCTTTCCTTAGCTGTGCTTCTTCCTCTGTGTGAACGCTGCCGTCCCTTCTCTGCTCATGGAATGGCATTTGCAGCTCCCACGTGCAGGGATGGCCTAGAGCAGAGGTTCTAAACTTGTGGGTCGCGACCCACAAAAACTGTACTAAAGGGTTGTGGCATTAGGAAGGTTGAGAACCACTGGCTTAGAGTAACCTGCCCTGCCTGCCCTTCCAGCCTCATCTGCACACGTGCCACTCAACCACTGATTTTCAACCAGTGTGCCGTTAAAGAATCATAGGTGAAAATTTTAAAGGTGTGCTGTGAAAAATTTTAAAGATCATTCATTGAGGCCAGGTGCAGTCACTCACGCCTGTAATCCCAGCACTCTGGGAGGCCAGGGCAGGAGACTATCTTGAACTCAGGAGTTTGGGACCAGCCTGAGGAGGGAGGGAAGTAGAAAAGTAGAAAAACTAGCCACGTGTTGTGGCACGTGCCTATAGTCCCAGATTGGGAGTCTGAGGCAAGAGGGTTGCTGGAGCCCAAGAGTTTGAGGTTGCTGTGAGCTATGATGTTACAGCACTCTATGCAGGGCACAGAGTGAGACTCTGTCTCACAAAAACCAAAGTCATTAAATTATTTTTGAAAGAAGTTCAAAGCACAGTAAGCATATTCTTTGTTTACTCTTTTTTTTCTTTGATCAACATAATTTAACTGTGCTGTGAGATTTAAAAAAAAAAAAAAAAGGTTGAGAAATACTGCAAAAACCTTCTAAGGTATACCAGACTTTCTCCTGCTTTAGCCCCAACAAAACCTGCTTCTCTGAAGCTCTTCACTGCCAAGAGACATTTATTTATGCCATTCACCACTAGGATAGAAACAGTATCACATTTGGTTGAACTGGGCATGTCTTACTCACCAGTTTCAAGTGTGTCTTATCTAACTTTGAATTATCTAGAGCACCTGGCACACAATCTAGTACATAATAGTTACGCAATAAATCCTTCCAGAATTAGACCGAATCAAAGGATCACTATGATAATAAGAAGAAAATAAATGTGGGTGAGGCAAAGAGAATTTAATTTATACCATCAAGCTTTTCCTACCTTTTGTCAAATAAATATAAAAAGGTGCCAACTTCCAGATCCAAACTTTCTGGAGATTTTAGGTTTAAGGCCTGACAGTGACATAAATCACATACCTTTGAACTTTTACAATTATTGTATATGTGTTTGTTTTGATTGACCAAATAAATATAGATCTATAAAGTCTTCAGCATGTTTTAATGTCACAGTTTCTTGAAAACTTACATGAAACTAGGATTTGTTTAATTAAAGTTTCTTTAAGGACTCTTTTCTTATAAACAGGACTCTTAAAATCTTCTCATTGCCTAATCAATCAGAAACCTTGATATTCATTTTTAGTATTTTTAAATAAGTTATTTATCCCAGGTCTGAACTATATTAAATACCATGCCTATCAAAATTCCACTGAAATATGTTTATTTACATTCTGTATTGCCTGTTACTATGACACTTGGGAGAAAAATTTTTTATTTTGAACTTCAAGTGGAAATGGGCATACACTCACTTCCAAACCTTGTCTCTGTTCAACAAAAACAAGTGGAAAAGAGGACAAAGCCCTTGTTCTTAAAAATGCCAACCAGGAGCAAGAAAATCAACATTTCAAACTGTGTGGTCACTGGCCAAAAGAGATAAAAGGGATCCTGGAGTGCTGTGCAAGTCTGTGGACTAAAGAGACCAAGTCCAAAGGGAAAGACTTACTGAAACGTTACAGCCTCAAATACTCATTCCAAATAAAATTGCCTGTCAATTAAATCTTATCCTATCCCTTATCTTTACTCTCCACTTGACTCCTTCAACACACACACACAGACTCCAGTTTGAACATCACTGAAACTTACTTCCAAGGATTTTCAGGGCTCTGTCCATTGGGAGGAAAGTGAAAAGCGGTCTGAGTTACAGAGAAACCTGGGAAGGAAGGGAAATCAGCTCCATCTGCATCACAAAACTTAACTGCAACAACTACTCAGAACAAAAATCACTAGCCTGGAGATAAGAATTCTAAGATCAGCTCTGGTACAGAGTAAACAAATGTCAACTTAGGCAAGTAATTTTTGCCTTCTGAGTCTCCGAAACAAGTAAATGGAATTCCTTTGAAACAAAGCTTCTGTTTGTTATCCTTGCTGGGTAACTTCATCGTTGGCAGAGAAGGATGGGTGGTTCTTGAATTGAGGCATGAGAATGCGAAAATAATGGAACACTAGGGGCTAGGGCCTAACCTTGGGTGGTGGCAAGCGGTAACTGCAAACTGTTAAGGGGGATCAGCTCTCCTGGCTCAAATCATTCTTGTAATTGCTTTGTTTCCATAGATTTTCTAAGGAATTTGAGTTGCAGGACAATTAAAGGCACCTTCATGTCGCAGATTTGACTTTAACCACGCGGCTTCAAGTCTAGTCCATGCATCTCGAGTTGGAATAATGTCTAGATGATGTAGTGGTGCAGCCCTTTTCAAAAATATGACAATTGGATAAACCAGCTTTTACTTAAACTAAAATCAGATCAGTTTCCAAAATAAAAAATTTTAGAGTATTTTCTTAAACTCATGAAAGAATAGCCTTTACTGATTTGCATATTTCTTTCATGCCCCTTGAATGTCTTAATTTAATGATACAAAAATGCAAACCTACTAATTAGTGTGTATTGAGCATTTTCTTAGTGCCAGGCATTGTTCTAGGCATTGACATACGCATTTCATCATTCCCAAAATCTCTGGGAGCCCAGTACTCTTACCATCCCCACTGTACAGATGGGGTTCTCTGCACAGAGAGATCAAGCAACTGGTTTATGTTTGCACAGCAAATCAGGGTCAGACCTGGGACTCCACTGCTGGGATGTGAGTACAGGATGCTGGTTGCACACTTCCAAACACACTGCCTTCCATCTGAAAGGCTAGCCTTGACAGGAAACACAAGTTTTCTCTCCATACGTCCCCCAGGGAAAACAACTGCTGATCAGTCAGGTCACTGGAGGCTAAGAACGTTGCCAAAGGTGAAGGTGTGTGTTACCTTTAGAGCAGCAGGCCCAGAATGCCACAGTGGAGATTAAATTTGTTTCTGTGAGTGTATGTATGTGTGTGTCAGGTGTCTGGTCTCAGAGAAAAGTTGCAGAGTTCCATGTCAGAAATTCCACGGAGGTATAGAAATTAGGAAATTGAGATCGGCTCTTTAACTGTGAGAGATCTGCGGGCATGACAGTGCCAAATGGGCATCGCTCCAGAGCTCAAGTCAGGCAGTGCCTCACTGAAGAACTGCGCCTAGTGGCACCCCACGAGCAGACTGTGCCAATAGTCCACCCTACTGTAGACAATGAGGGAATCTACGCAGAATTTAAAAACAACAATAAAATCAAACAAAAGTTAGTCTGCTTTTTTGTTATCCCAGTATGCTGGCACTTTATAACAATGTCAATAATAAATCCTCTCCCCAGAAAATTCTTTTCTTGGTCTGAGTTTAAAACAATTGCTGAATACAAGATTCAACTTTAATAATATATGAAACTTCAAATAATTAGATTTGTTGATAAAAGGGAAAAGTATCAATAGTATGCTCTGTCCCTCTCCGTGACTGATTTTCTCCACAGCACATATAACATTTGAGTATATTCTATCATTTACTTATTTATTTTATATCTTACTTATTTAGTCTTCTCTCTAAAATATAAGCTCTGCAAGAGCAGGGATTTTTTTCTCCACTGCTGAATCCTCATATAGCAGATGTTTGGTTGGCTCTAGAAATCGTACTTTCAACCATTATCCTATTCTATTTCCTGAAACTATCAATACCACACCTTTGGCCAGCCCCACCACAGCTACATAGCTTTCTGGAGTCTGTCAACCACTAAGATGTCTAATATAAAGAAAGAGGGAGAAGATGTGCTTTAAGTTGAAGTTCTAAACTTTTCTCATGCCCAGAAAGTCCCCAAATGCCACAAAGGAGACTGTCATGTTCTTAAGACCTAACCCATCCTCTGGCCATGGCCCCAGCTGTCTGCCATGTCCAGGTCTTGCTCAGCCCTGTGTGCATGTGAACAGCTGCAAACACACAGCTGCCACACTTAATGGACTATTGTTCTGTTTCTCCTTTTCCTTATTTCACCCACAAACAAACTCGTACCAAAAAGCAACTTAAATGTATCAGCAGTAAAGCCACATGGGAAGTTGGGACTCCACTCTCCTTCACTTGTATTCACCAAAAAGAATTGTCATGCAGAGAGATCTACATCCTTGGTTCACGTTGGAAATCCTCATCACTAAGAAAACGAGGCAGTGGGTAAAGCCTACCAGACTTTATGTCAGAAAATCTAAGTTCTAGTCAGACTTTGGTGACTGCTGTAGCTTCCAGATAAATCAGAATCTTCCTGAGGCTCGGGTTTCTGGTCTGCGGTATGTGGATGAGAACCTCAATGACATCAGACGGTTGCTTGAGGGTAAAATTAAACCAGGTGGTGTGGAGACGTGGGGAGCCACAGAAATACAAAATAGCATCAGATGTTAATCTTCCCCAAAAGTAATGAATACACATAAACAGATAATTCAGAAGATTGCAAGTGTGTAGACTGGGAGGAGAAAGGGCAGGTGAGCCCCCCAAAGCATGTTTATAAGACACCAAAGTCACTGCCTGCCTTCCCACACTTCCCAGAAGGGGCCTTTAGCAGCACTACGAGGTAAACTGTGTATTATTTTCTCCATTTTAGGGAGAATAAAAATGAGGCATAGAGATTATTAATTCATTTAACATATACTTGTTAAGTACTTCTGAAGCAAGCACCGAGAGTTAAGTAACTTTCCTAAGACAATGTTACTACAGGCAGCAAAATCAGGATTCATACCTCCATCTGTCTGAACCCAAAGCCCTTGTTAACAGAAACAATACAAAGTCTCTGAGCTGCGAAGAACATTAGAGCTCATTCATTCCCAACCCTCTGCTCCAAGCAGGTACAGAGTCTATGAAAGCAAAGATTCTTTGCATTAAGAACTAAGCATAGATCAGCTGCTAATAACATTCCCAGAGGAAAAATCCAACATATTGAATGGCAAAGCAGAATCTGCTCATTCAATTCCCTAGTTATTTACCAGTACCTAAGACGAGCCATGTAATATGTCAAGTGATGGTGGAGGAACAAACGTAAATTAAGTATTTTCTTACCCTAGCGATTTCCCCTTAAAACTAGCCAGGGAAACAGACATAGGAAAAGATGACGGCATCGAAGAACACCTAAGGATCACCCCAGCCAACTTGTATCTGAGCACAGGAGAGGCAGTCCCGGGTATAACTCCACGTGTTTTCTTCTTGTTTTTAATGTGTGTGTGGAGACTGGACATTGGCTTTTTTTGTGAACTGAAGCAGTAAACTTTGTGTTGTTATAGTAAAGGTCATCCCATAGGTACATTCTGTATGGTCTGGGAAAAAACTCAAGTTATATAAAAAATAATTAATCTTTGTTTGTATACACTAACCTTTTACTAGCACTTTATAATTCCCAAAATGCTTTCTCCAACAGATTATCCTTGTCAGGAACATTATAACTTACCAGAAAACCTAGATAACTCCCCATTTATAAAAGGCAAATACAGAAATTCTTTCTCTTAGTTCACTTTTCTTCTTTATACAAACCAACTGTCATTGACTGTTGATCCCCTCGATTTTGGCAGTGTCAATCATTTTGTGTTAAACTGGTTTCCATTGAAGGGGGGGTCTCGGTGACAACATGTATGTGGATGCCCTTATTGTTAATATTCTGAAGTGTAAGTGATAGGCAGCTGAGGAAAATGAATCACATTTCAACAAGAAGATTTAGGATTATCAGCAAACTTGATGAAAGCCATATCCTCTTTCCAGGCATAACTGTTATACTGGGCTTCTCTCTCTCCCCTCGGTTCTTCATTATTAGGCATGCAGGAGTTAGCATGATGCAGGGGAAGAAGACATAGTTAATCTCCAAAGTTTAAAGTTTGTTAAAATGCACATAACTGTACATATTAAAAATTTTAGATCTTCTGTCTCCCCAGTGCATAGGAGAGCTAGGCTTGAAATTAACATTAAAAAAAGACAGTGGAGAAAATCATTCTGCTTCTCCCTCTGTCATATTCATCAAGATAGAACTGCACAATAAATTCAATGAAATGAAATGAGTTTTTATCACTCAACAGAAACTGTAGAAGAGCACCTGAACATCAGATTTGCCGCATTTGGAAAGACTTAGTTTGTCAGCCCCAGAATGCTGATGAAGGTTCAATGAATAGTAATGAAGAGAGCCACACCAAGGGACAAATGGCTCTTTAATTTTTCACCCCTACACTGACCCTTTGATTTCCCAAGATGCCCTTTCAGTGCCTCTGAAAAATTCAAACAAATGTCTCGTGCTTTGCACTCAGTGCTTGGAATCATTCTTCAAGTTGCACACAGAAAGTTTTAGAATTGGAGTCACCTCAGAAGTCACTGATTACTTCAGAAGAATAATTCCATGGCTGGAAGAGGGTGGCCTGAGCCAGCCAAAAACTGGCTGCCAAGATTTCATCTCAAACAAATGGCAGTCAAGGATGGAGATGTAAACAGCAGGAGCTGGTTCAGGAAGCAGGCCTACCGTGAAGAGGAGGGGATGAGCATTTGTGGAGTGTCTGCATGGGGTCTGGTGCTCTCCTGTGTTGTCTCATTCAATTCTTACAACTCTTCAAGGTGAACATTTATCCCCTCTTATAAATTAATCAATTCAGTCAACAAATATTTACATACCTTCTGTCATATATACATACACCTATTACCATGCATTATTTGTAAGTAAACTAGACTATAAGCTCCACTTCCATATGGAGCTTTATAAAATGATGTAATTTTGAAGGGCTTTAAATCTATAAAGCATTTATTCATATATATTAATTAAGACCTACCAAATCAACAACTGTATACTTCTACTAGCCTTGTATATATTTAATATCTTCAAAATTCTTTCTCAGAGTTTTACTTATAGGATATAACTTAATATACTAGAATCTATTAAAATATCTCTGGATCTGAAAAATGGGGATAAGAATACCTACTCTTGAGTGCTTTAAAATGTATAAGAGACATATATATTTATAAGAGATATATATTTTTTAAAATATATAAAAATTTTTTGCACTAATGTACACAGCTATGATTTAATAATAAAAATATACATATAAAAATTTTTATAAATTTATAAGAAACATATATTTATAAGAGATATATATTTTCTATGGGCTCAGTAAATGTTATATTCTTCTCAGTTTCACTTCTTTTCTTCTTCAAATTATTCAAACATCATTTACCACTAAGTGAAATACAATACATATAAGGAACATTATATTGGTTTCCCAAGAGGAAAGAGTAATTCATTTCTTGAATAATGGAAAGATGTGTTTTCAAGGGGTTTTACCTATGGTATGATGCTAGTGGCAGGCATTCATAAATAGCTTTAGAGAGAACCTTTGTTGAATCTAAAAAACATACTTTCTGCATTTATACCATTTTATAATTTATAAAAACAGATGAAATTATAAGCCAGCTTTCTTGCAGCAAATTTAGGTAAGTCTTCTCCACATTCTTCTTCTAATATATCTAAAACTTATAGTTTTAAGAAAAACATAAGAACAAAAACCAGCAACATTTGCTAAAACACCAAAAAGTCAATGATGCCACCATTAAGAAATATTTAGTAATAAACCTATTTTAAGTTTATTAATGCACACTGTACTTTCATTCTCATTCTCCACCTATCTCTCTCTCATTTCTTCCAATTGTCTGAAAGATGTCACAGGGTTTGAAATAATACATTGTCATAAATCTCCAGCAGATAGAGATAGAGAAAAGCATTATCAAATTGAGCTTAGGATTCTTCCCACTAGTTAAAAAGATGCGATGCTGGTGACCCTGTATTTCTTTGCTAGTTTGGCTGCTTTCCCAACAGTCGTTAGCAATCAGTATTTTTTCCTCTTCTTCTTCTTGGCTAACTTTGTTAAAAAAAATTCCAAAAGAGAAGGCAATCTCAAAATAATTACCTTACTAAAAATCAACAAACCCACAGGACTCTCATATGGAAACAACTATTTTCCAGTTTTCCCCATGTCCAAAGGCATGCCTGTGGAGTGTTTTAGTCTGCATTCCAGGAGCCAACAGTGAACACTTTTTTCTTTTTGCAATAAATATCCACAGCACAGTAAAACCATCTAAATAACAATTTGGTCACAAAAAAAGTATTTATCCTGACTTCCAAAATCTTTTAATCATTCAGTTTCAAAAGGTGAAGTATAATTAAGCATAATTATCCATATTTTGTAATGAATTCACCAGGAAAGTCTAGAAAAGATTTTGACAAAGCAGTGTGACCATAAATAAATGATTGTTCCTCTTTCTCCTATTCTTCAACTACAAAGTGAGAGAATTGTTAAACGAGAAGTTCTCTACAGGAGTCAACCACCACCATCCCTCTATACACACACTCCTATCCCAGACTTTGGCCAATGTCTGCAAACATTTTGGTTGTCACAACAGGGAGATGCTACTGACTCCTAGTGGGTTTAGGTGGGTAGAGGGCAGGGATGCTTCTAAACCTCCAACAATGAACAGGACCCCCCACAACAAAGAATGAGGCAGTCCCAAATGCCAATAGTGTCAAGTGCTAAGAATTCCTGTATAAATGTGCTTCAACATGAAGATTTATCAACTTAATAGACATAATGTATGAGTAACTGCATGTGAGTGTGTATACTGTGTGTGTGTGCATGTATATTATATACAACATGCAACTATGTAAACACAGCTTGAATTTGTATTAGAACCAAACTTCTAATTAAGTAAGTTTCAGATTTACCTTGAAGTTCTAAACATTGAGGAGGAAATGCAAGAACTCCAAAGCTAGCCAATTAAGCACCAAATATTAAATATCTACAGTAGACATATATGGGAATGAAAAAGTGTTACAATCAATACAGTTTCAATGAAATAAAAAGTCAAACATTTTGAGCCCCACCTAGAACAAATGAGTGGGAGAAGAGAGGAAAGACTTGCATAGTCCATCACAACATTTTACTTCAAGCAAATCCTGATGGAAACCTAGTACTTTGCTCACACTAAAGCAAGATAGCTGTGATGAGCTGAAACTTCTAGCAGAGAAGATTTTTCAAGTAATGTTTTCTTCAAAGGAACTGATCCATAAATCTGAGGAAGTGGCAATGATAATACGAGGGAAGGTTTAGAATAACCCGACTGTCCCATTCACACATCCTGAGCAACTAGACAGCCAGATCAAAAACTGCAGGGTAACAAGCTAATGGCGAGGTACCCAGGTGACATAAATCCCCAAAATACAAGTAAGTGGGGCACAACCACCAGCACCACAGGATGTACTTTCTGCTCCATCAGTAGAAACAGGGGAAAACAACAGGGGTCTTTGGACTGAGAACAGGAGAACCTCAAAATAGCCAGTAGGTACTCCTAGAAATCATGGCAGGCCAAATTGAGAATGGTAGAAGAATCCAGAACACTTTGCTGAATCCAAAAGCAAGTGTGTGCAAAGGACCTAGGAAAGCCCTAACAAAGCTAGAGCAGTCCAGACACTGCACATGACTGGAACTGATCAGCCAGGGCCCACTCCCTGCCAGATCTCATGCCGAGGAGAAACTGTGGAAAGCAGAATCAAAATTAAGTAGTATAGGGACAAAAGAGGCACAGAAAGGAAATGGCCAAGATAAAAGTAAATCTGGGGAAAAATGCCAAGAAATCTCAGAAATCAAGGTGGTGTGCTTCTTAACACTATAGAAAAGTAAACAACAAAAAAAGATAATGTTCTGTAAGTTGCAAAGCTATCAACAAAAAAAGATAATGTTCTGTAAAGTTGTAAAGATAAAGTTCTGTAAAGTTGCAAAGCTATCTGAACCAAGCCTCCTTCTGATATTTCCAAAAAACTAAATTCACATAAATATGAACAACAAGAGAGTATTGAGGTCTATACTTAGTTACTGTAGGATGAAAAATAATAAGAAATAGAGTAACATTTCTATAGTCCAAGGCTATCCTATAGAACTTTTTCCAGGGATAGAAATGTTCTGTATCTGTGTCTAGATATAATAACTTCTAGACACACCTGGCTATTGACTAGTGAGCCTGAGAAACAAAATTGTAACTTTATTAAATTTTAATTAATTTAAATTTAACTAGCCATGTGAAGCTAATAAGTACCTCATTAGATAGCCCAGCTATAAACCATAAAATCATGCCAAAAGGATTTACTCAAAAAGAGATCAAAGCTGTAACACAGTACTTCAAAATGAGCTAAAGTCATTAAAATACTCATACAATTTGAAAGTAACATAAACCAAAATTAGAGTAATTGACTAAGGTAACACTCAAGAAATAATTAGGGAAAAAAGAAATAACTAGAAATTAAGAAAAAGTTTTTTTATAAGAGAGCTAATTAAGAGAAATCAAGAATCAGTAATAATACTTTAATAGAAATAGAAAAATGAAAAAAGAGAATAACTTAAATATCAAAAACAAATATCGAGAAAAATAAAAATTATTTGGGAAAATGGAGAAATACTGGCATGATTAAGAAGAACTAACATACAGATAATAGGAACACCTAAAGAAGAAAACCAATGTTGATAAATATTAAAACAAATTCCAGGGAATGTAATTTGTGAAAAAGTTCCTGAAATTAAAAAATACTTGAAATCACTTATGGAAAATGCACATCATATGCCTAAAAATAAAAAGTCAGAATAACCAAAACCATGAAATAAGTATTCTAGTATAAAGAAAGAAAGCGGGGGGGAGAAGGGAGAGAGGAAAGAAACTCTTGAATTTAAAGAAAAGAAGAAAATTCCTTTGGAATCTAGAATAAAAGAACACATGATTAATATAATAAATTGGATGATTAGTTTGTCATCAAGACTTTTGTAGATACTTTGAGGCCCAGGAGTGTCCATCTTATAACCCATTGGTTGCATGCAAATTATTTGAGACTTATTTTTCTTATCTGTGGTGTCGTATATCAGGAAAATTTTGCACAAACCCTTTTTTTGTTCATCAGCTTCGATTAGTATTTGTGTTTTTAATGTGTGGCCCAAGACAACTCTTTTTCTTCCAATGCATGGCAGGAAAAAAAAATGTTGGATGTCCCTGTGAGTTATTCTCAAAGACTGATTAACTGACTTACAATACTAAAGAAATAAGTGTGAACCAAAGATTTTATATTCAAAGAAACTGACATTCAAGTAACCAGGAGACAGACAACAAGCGATAATTCAGTAACTACCATCCCCAAAAGTATTTCTTAAGGAATCTGCTAGAGACCTAGCTTCAAATGGCCAAGATGACTAGAGACTAGTGAAAAGCATTAAATGTATAGCTACTTACAGAATTAAAATTAAGTGAGGATTAAAAGGGAGAGGTTATAGCATGTGATGGCTATGGGATCTAATAGTACATTCAGTGCAGACATTCAAAACTGTGGGGAGTGTCAGACTAGCACATGTAAAACAAATAATAAGTAGTTCTCCAGTTTGTAATTGACAGTTAGTGTTAGTATTGTTATTCTCACACTACTGTATGTGTAAAGAGGGAAAACAAATAATTATGGTGTTTTCTAATTCTATTACCCCCGTGTCCTTCAGAACTAAGATTCTTGGTGTACAACTAAGAGGAAAAGGATATAATATAGATCCAGTTAAGTAGAACTACTTTAAACTCAAATATAAGTTAGAAATATTGATATAAATTCGAGTATTTTATGTTCATGTACTAAATTATTCAGTTCAGTCATGTTTTGTACCTTTGTATTTATTAAATACATCATATGCATTTCATAACACAATATATTATATACACATGTATGCATGCACAATACGTGCTACCTATGTGTGTGTCCTAGCTCTGTCCAATGAAAAGGGCAAGAAACAATGATCACCCCAATAGAAATAAAGATCTCTAGTACTCAGGATTTTGGTCTTGAAAAACTAGCTCCATTTTATAAGATAAAAGGAGGCTTCTTGAAGATATAGCTGTTTCCAGGTCAGCATCAGAAAGATGACTCCAAAATATCTTTTTTTTTTAAATTTTATTGTTGGGTACAAGAAACCAGTTTACACTATTGCATTTGTTAGGTAAAGCCCCTCTTATAATTGTGTCTTTCCCCCAAAGGAAGTGATTACTACAAAAATAAAAATAAGAGCAAATTTTGGAGTAAGACAGAAGATTGTAATTAGGATTAGTCACCTGAAAGAACTTCTGAAGTGACTGAAAAAATTCTATTTCCTGATGTGAGTAGTGGTTACAAAGATAAATGACTCAAAATAATCTATCGAGTTCTACATTTGTTTTGGATGGTTTTTTGTATGGTATCAGCTTAAAAGGGGGGGGCAGGGATATGATAAAAACTAATAAAAGGGCACTGCTATTGCTGGTCTCCATGGAATTTTAGGTGTGTATTTGCTAGAAGAATAAACAGAACTGGAGTTTGACTAGTCTAGCCCTTCTGGCTATGGTGAAGTGGCAAGATTCGATGCTTTTGTAGAAAGAATTTTATGGACGATAAAAGACTTTGAGTGTCATCATTGCTGCCTGCTTATCTCCTGTAGGACATTGTCAAACACTCACTCCAAGCTTCAGGTTCCCTGCACTACACCGATAAACAAGGCCCACACCATGTAGCTCATGAGAACATTTTTAGTCTCCACTTCCGTTCCAGAGCAAGGAAGTCTCTTCCATTTATCACCTCCCAAACATGTTTCCATAACTTTCCCTCTGTGATTTCCTTAACTGTCCTTATTTTCATAATGCCTTGAACTCTTTATCTTTCATATTCTCCCTAAAATGTCACTTCTTGAACCCCTGATTTCAAGTTCAAGTTAATCATTCCTCTCTGCTCCTG
Source organism: Arctocebus calabarensis (assembly GCA_963573935.1). NCBI lineage: Eukaryota > Metazoa > Chordata > Mammalia > Primates > Lorisidae > Arctocebus > Arctocebus calabarensis. The sequence continues at coordinate 28,630 of CAUYON010201851.1, forward strand.
GACTACTTTGTATGTATAGCTATTAATATGGGATGTATGATGTTTCTAATTTTTTCCCATTTGTACTTCCATTAGATAATGAGGTTCTCAAGGGTCCATTAGATAATGAGGTTCTCAAGGGCAGCCTCTTCCTGTGATTCTAGTACAGAGGTTCTATAAACAGTGAATAAGTGGATGGATACATGGACGGATGGAGATCTAAAATAATAAGACAAGATAATAGAAATTTTAAAGTTACCTTAAATTCTAAAATTATATGATTATCTTTTAACATTGGGTGAGGCCCTTGATAAAGTGACTTATATCTCATTGTGCTGCCCCCTCCCTTGAGGAAGTGGAGTGTTGTCTCCTTACAGACTGCGCAACCATAGAGTACATCCCTCTGACCTTCCCATTGCATAATGACAAGTTTGCTCTGTGTGTGTGTAGTTTGTGCCGTTGTGGCTTCCTTCTCAGCTTCATAAATGTCAACTGAGGACAAAAAATGAAGGACTGGAAGAGAAAGGAAAGGCAAAACCCAAGCCTAGACCAAATGCACAGATACTAGTATTGCTCTTCTGCTGGGAAAGAATGAAGTTTAAGAGAAAAATGCTGAGGATGAGAGACAGGTGCTGGGTGACATTTATGTGCATTTTCTGTGCCAGTCACTCAGTTTTAGCTCCTTCCTCCCCACCTATCCCAATGCAAGAATACACAAATACATGAAAAATATTACTAGTTGTATGTAACTAACGTCATTCAAAGGACCTGTGATTAGTGCCTATAGAAGCCCATTATATATTGCAAAGGAATCACACTATTTAGACAAAACAAATAAATAAAAAAAACACCATAACATTTAAATTTGGACAAAGACCAGATTTTCTTCAATAAAAGTAATGCTATTTCCTCTGCTACACAGAAACTACATTTTAAAATTCTCCCTCTGTTAAGCTATAGGATATCACATGAATCTCTCAATCTATGAGGCATTTTAATAGTTTCCTTATTTTCTGGCCTTTTCTTGATACTCGTTTAAAAATCTCCTTGCATTGGCCTCCTGAGCCTGTTGGAGTAATATTATGAAGCAAATGACCAGACATAATGACTTTCCAAGGTCCTTGTGCTTCCTTATTAACATTCAGTGAGCATAAGTCCTGACTTTATTATTGACTACATTGAATACACAAGACACTGACCTCTGCCATCTGCAACTAAATCTCTTCCTGCAGATCTATCAGGATGGTTTCATAGACAGAGGAAGCAAGAGAAAACAAAGCAGCAGCCACTTATCTTTTCTGTCCCTAGAAACTTTAACACACTCACATCTGCAATCCAAAATAGGAAAGAAAACCCCCTTTGCATAAATTACTATACAATCTGGAGTGAGGGTTGGAGCATAACCAAGAGGAAAAATTCAAAATGGCAATCCCAGGTTCATCCTCCTAAATTAAGGTAAGACCACGAAGTGAACAGAATCAGATATACCTGGTCACCTCAAAGCAAAATGGCCAGCATATGGAATTTATTACTAACTCTTAAAGTCAAACAGTAGGACCCAAGGAATGCTTTCTTTGGGTAGTGACGACTTTAACTGGAATTAGTGTGAGAAAATCTACCAATTTAAGAATGTTTTATATTCCCACAAAAAAATCATACGCATAAAAGGACTGATAACATTTTGTATATGAAAAAAATAAGAAGAAGACAAATCGTGCACCCTGGTCTGGAAGGTTTTGATGAGCTCCAGCAATGGAGGTCAGGAAACAAAGATAAGATTTGAAAGACCTAGGCTTAAGTGTTGATTCTGCCGCAAGCTCTGTAGTAGAAAGCAACTCCAGTGCACAGAATCTTGATTTTTTGTTTGTTTGTTTTTGACAAATAAGAAGATTGTACATGATCTCATGCCAATATGAGCCATTTATGTAGACATTTGTCACCATTTCTTTCTTTCCTTTACTATACTAAATTGGATTATGGTTTTCTGGCATTAAAGGAACATGCATATTCCCATACCTCTTTGCTATTAGAGATGAAATGATTCAGTCACGTGTCAATTTTCAGAGATGGTAAAAAGTAAAACCATGCTAATACAGACTGTTTAAAAGTGAAAGTTTTCTCTCAGCATACTTAATTGAATATTTAATAAGTAAGGAGATGGAAGGAAGGGCCATGTAGTAGACGTGAACAGGAAGCTATGACAGGACCAGACTGGGGTGCAGCTGACACTGCTCAGCCACAGTTCTGAGGCTCCAGAAGGAAGGAGGCTTCTCTGCTTCTCTGAAGTACCTCATTCCCCTCTGGTATCTGCATTCCTTCCCTAATCTGCTCAACAAGAAAACAAAGTCCTCTTGAATTGTGAAATATCATGGGATTTGTAAGTCCCTCTCAAATATGTTATTATTTGGCCATTAACATAGGAGATCAGACATTCACAAATTTATCCTAGAAAAAGTACTTTGAAGGGTAGACTGGGTGTTGGCATTAGTGCACCGCTTCCCAAGGGAATACTTCAACAATGACCATACTGATATTTAGCAATGAGGTATGTGTCGCTTTAGGTTGAAAACATAATTGTCAGGTCTCGTAGCCCTTTGATTCAATTAGGTATGAACGTATGTATGTAGGCTCCATTACTACCGCTTCCAGATAAGAAAACTAGATCTGAGAGAAGTTAAAGAATCTTAAGACATTTATATAACTAGAGAAAGATTAAGCTAGGACCCCAGTCCAGGTTTTCAGATTCTAAATCTCAATGACTTTTTACTCCCCAGCATGACACCTCCGCCTCTGTGCACAATAGAAACACCAATTTAAAAACAGAATTTTACATCCTTCATATTCAATTTGTAAAACAAATTTTTTTTAAATGAGGAAAAGAGGTTAATGATTATGGAAGTAAGTTTTAGGTACTATGCTACTGTACTAAAAGATAATTGACAAAAGACTAGTAGGATCTAAATTAGGAGAAAAACATGAACCTGCATTGGTTATAACTGGCTAAGCGAACTGTAAAAAGATCATAAAAGTAAAACTCAATGGAAATCAAACAGAGGGGAGGGGAAAGGAAGGGATGGGTGAAAATCTACCTAACAGGTACAATGATCATGATCTAGATGACGAACAAGCTTATATCCCTAACTCATGCATTACAAAAGTGGCCCATGTAACCAAAAACCCCCATGATACTTCGAAATATAAACAAATTGTGTCAATGTTTTATATGGAAGATGATTGTCAACTGTACTACATTTCCTTGAAACTTAAGAAAAAGCCAGAGAAATAGTGATAAGAAATAGGCATCATTTTAACAACTTTTAGTCTAAAACCAATATATACTTACTCTTTAAAAAGGTAAAAACATGGGAGTGGGTTGGGGGAAAATAAAAAAATAGGTAAAAACACAATGAACAAAAAAAGTATAGGATTACCGGCTTCTATCCTCTTTGCCCCAAAATAACCATAATTGTTATACTGGTAAATATCCTCTTTGGCTTTGTTTTCTATCCATAAAATATATTCTTTTTTTTCTATATTGTACATATAATTTTACAAATTTTCTTTTTTCATAGCATTTTACTATAAATATTTCTCTACATTATTGAATATTCCACAATAATATTTAAAAGACCACATAGAATTCCCTTACATGAATATGTTTAAATTTAGTTAACCAATTCAAAAGTTACATTGCCTATAATTTTTGATAGATGCTTCCATGTACCCCTGTAAAAATATTTGCATAACTAGGGCAAGAATGTCGACTGTGGGAGAAGTATCTAGGCACAGAACTGCTTATTAAGTAGGTATGCAATTATAAGCTTTTTAAACAATTTTTTTTTCAGTAAATTATAAACTTGTTAACCAACTGCCAAATTGTCTGCTAGAAAGCCTAAAGCAAGTTCCTCCCATAGACAGCATGTGAGCATTCCAGCCCTGGAATTAGCATTTTATTTACTAATTGCAATGTGATGTGTGAAGAATTGTTCACTGCAGTTTTAATTTGTTTTTATTTATCAGTTACTGTGAAATTTTTTCCACATGCTCATTGGACATTTGTCTATCTTCTTTTAGGAAGATATGCTACTTTACATCCAAAAAAGGCATGTTTGACAGTGGCCTATTCCAGTAAATCTGAGTTATAGGAATTTTCTCCTCCCAAGTTCATTTTCCTCCCAAATTCATTTATTGATTTAACCCTTTCTTGAGTGCCATCTTGATATAGCATTTTAGAAGCTCTATAATGTTTTCCCATGAAATATTTTATGTGATCCTCACATTTGTCCTATGGAAGGAATGAGAAACTCAGTTCCTGAATGGCTTAAGGAAACACAGGGATCCCTTCATGGTATGATTTGAGTATTTGTGCACAAGTGCATTTGTTCATCAAAGAAAGGCCAATGCTTTCCCTGGAATATTAAAGGTTTAAACCAATGCCTTTGAAAGGAAGAGAGGAAAGATAATTTTAGCTCTATTTTGCAAGTAAAGGAAAAAGCCCCCAAAAGTCAATTGCCTTGTCTAGGTCTCAAGTTCTGCTAGTTCCAACTTCAGAGCAATTTCTACTTTACCTTAAGTATGTATACTGAAGACTTGCAAAACTATAGCATCCATCCTTGCCATCCACAAACCAGATGAGGATCCTCACCAGGAACCAAAATCTGATCTTCTGGTACCTTGATCCTGAACTTCTCTGCCTCCTGAACCATGAGAAATAAATGTAGGGCATCTAAGCCACCTGGTCCATGGTAAGTGTTCTGATCAGACTAAGACATGCGTCAAGTAGCAATGGTTTGATAAAAAAAAAATTCTAGGATGATCAATTTGGTATTTGGAGTCATAATAGAATAAAATGTAGAAGGAAATGGAGTTTGAAAGAACAGTCAAGGGATTCCTTTAATATTTTAGGCCTAAGAAGTGATACTGTCTAGTCTTGATACCAGCTTGAGTAGAAAAGAAGGTGCAATAAAAAGAGCCATTTTGAAGGATTTTATGGGCTATGAAAGAAAAAGATGAGGGAGAAAAACCAAGAGGTAACCCTGAGTGATAATGCTTAAGGATATCAGAAGCAAAAGCTAGTTCAGAAAGGTGATTATTGTTTACTTTTGACAAATTTAGTTTGAAGCCACAATAACTATCAAATCAGTCAAGTTTCAGGGAAAAAAAAAACTTGAATTAATTTAAGCAGCAAGGTATTTGAAACGAGGAATCAAATGCTTAAAAAAAAAAAATGGGAAGTAGGGGACAGGGTGGATTCTAGCCCGAGTCTCTAAAGAGAAATGTAGAAAAATGCTGCTAAGCTGATCTGCCAGGGAAGCCAAGACTTGGTCCTTGTCAGGAAGATGAGGATTTAGGAGGCCACCTAAATGTGATTCTTAACTCCAGGAATCCATCCCCATAAATAACTCTGATCCGGAATCACATGTGCCGCTGCTCTCCATACCCATAAGGTGAGGGATTAGAAACTTTTCCAGTGCTGCACAAAGCCCCACACAGATATATAAGTGACCTTGCCTGGTAAGTGTACGAGGCCAAAGCAGCTGGACCATGGCCTCCTCTCATTTCCACCTGCCCAATCTCTTGAGATGACAATCACATTGGAACCCAGAAGCCTCGCTACCGGAGTTTGGGAAATGTGGTGTTTTGCTTTGTTTCAAATTTTTTTTTTTTATTTTATTTAGTTTTTAAGAATCTGAAATGTAAGACCGAATGGAAAGAACTTGGAACAGAGATGGTGCCAAACCCCCATATCTATGATGTTGCTAAGTGTATGTCCAGTAGATAACTGTACACGTGTAACCAAAACTTGTGAGAGATCGGAGACAAAGGTATCAGAATGAGCAGGAGAGAGAGAGTGAAAGACTTGATTAACATTCTGTTTGCGTATCTTATAGAAAGGACTAACAAAGCCAAAAAGAAGTTTGAAGTTCGCAACTAATTTTGATCTTATCACACAATGAGGACCTCCCGGTATCCATCCTGTCAGCACCAAAAGGGCAGGGGCACTTAACCACTGTTCTGGCTAAGTGTTTAAAAAGAGAATAAAATCCTGCCATTTACGCCATCCGCATGTGGATGAGCCCTGAGGACTTTACACTAAACGAAATAAGCCAGACACAGAAGGGCAAATGCTATATTATGCCCCTTCCAAGAGGAATCTAAAATAGACTCACAGAAGCAAAGAGTAGAGGGGGAGTTGCCAGGGCCTAAGGAGAGGGGCAAAACAGGGTTATTAGTCACAGGGTACCAAGTTTCAGTCATGCAAGATGAGTAAACTCAAGATTTACTGCGGAGCAGTGCTGGTACATTGTATACAATTCCTATAAACAGCACTGTACTGTGTGCTTAAAAATTTCCTGAGAAAATAGACCTTATGGTAGCTATTTTTATCACATGGCACAGAGAAAGAAAATAATAAAAATAGATAGAAGCTGGGTTGCGCCTGTGGCTCAACAAGTAGGGCATCGACCCCATATGCTGCAGGTGGCAGGTTCAAACCTGGCCCTGGCCAAAAACTGCAACCAAAAGAAAAAAAAAAAAATAGATAGAGGGCGAGCAAGTTTTTGGAGATCATAGATATATCTATGGTTTAGATCAGGCGTCCTCAAACTTTTTAAACAGGGGGCCAATTCACTGTCTCTCAGACCATTGGAGGGCCAGACTATAGTTTAAAAAAAAAAAAAAACTATGAACAAATTCCTATGCACCATGCACATATCTTATTTTGAAATAAAAAACAAAATGGGAACAAATACAATTCACACTGAAGCATGTGACCCACGCGCCATCGTTTGAGGACCCCTGGTTTAGTTTGTGGAGATCATTTATTTTCTGGTATCTATTTACCTCCAAACACATCAAGTTGTATACATTAAATACATACAGCTTTTATGTGAATCATTCCCCAATAAAGTGGTTTTTAAGGAAAAAACATCGGTGCAGGAAAGGAGATGCTCTAAGACATACAGACATCATTCACTATACCACATAGCCTCGTGTTCAGCATCCAATCAGCCTTTGTTCTCATGGAGTTTAAAGTCTAGCTGACCCATTAGGGTAAATGTGTGTAATAAATGAACTCACTAAAGTTGCTCATCAAAACGTTTCCCTTACTTACACATTAGACGATATCTTTAGGAAGATGAGGTGCTGGTAATGGCTCATTTATTAATTGCAACTACAATCCTGGACCACGGTCCTCTCCTCCAAATAGCACGGATGTCTTAATAAACCACTCCTGCCTCCTTATCATAGGTGGTGACAAGTAAAAACATTTATTCAATTTTGTGTATTAGGGAAGATGATGAGCTAAATTTGATCTGAAATATTCATTATACTAATTTTCAAAGTCCTAGGCTCTTCCTATTTAAAATAAATGGAGAGCTGGGCATAATACATAATAGAGATTCATACCTATAATTCCAACACTTTGGGAAGCTGAGGCAAGAGGATCATATGAAATTTGAGACCAGCCAGAGCAACATAGCAAGATTCAATCTCTTCAAAACTGGTGGTGTAGGGAAGTGCCTGTGGCTCAAAGGAGTATGGCACTGGCCCCATATACCAGAGGTAGTGGGTTCAAACCCAGCCCTGGCCAAAAACTGCAAAAAACAAACAAACAAAAAAACTATGGTGGTGCAAACCTGTCTTCCCAGCTACCTGGGAAGCTGGGGCAAGAGGATCACTTGAGCCCAGGAGTTTGAAGTTGCAGTGACCTATGAAAATGCCACTACACTCTACCCTGGTGACAGTATGAGACCCTAAATCAAAAACAAAATCAAATTAAAATTAAATTAAATGAGAGAAAATGAAGAACTAAGGTAGGAAGCACATTTGGAATAACTTTATTAAACTAATTTTGCAACCTAAAAAAATAGACGAATGGACAGATCACCAGGCTGATGACAGGTAAGCACTTTGGTGAAAATGGAAAACCCGGTCGGTATTGCTGCTTGCTCTTTGTTGACTGGTGGTCAACAGTGGTGACTCCCTGCCACTGGCTAAGGCATCAGTATCTCACCCTACGTGAGACTAAAAGTTAAGTGAGGCTACCACAGAGACTTGGCAGGAAACACTAAGCTATTTAAGCAAATGTCAACAATATGATTCTTTCTTAGGTTTCTAAATCTCTACCAAAGTTACTGGAATATAGAAGCCTATATGAAAGGTTGCTGGTAGAGAGATAAAATGTTGAGCCACACAGCAAAGAAATCAGTGAACAGGAGAGAGATTTGCAGTGTGAGTGAAAATTATAGCTGTCAATACTACAAATAACTAGATATACTGAGAGCAAATAAATCTCCGAAAGCTTTAGAAAGAGAAAAGAAAAGAAGTGACTTCATTGGATGAATCAGATAACAAAGTATTTCACCCCAGAAAAAGAAATTCTAATTTCTTAATCTTAATTTCAAATTGTAATATATATATACCTTGAACTTGGAAGTAAAAGAAGTGGTGATTCTAAAATAAGCAGAGCTATCACATGTCATTGGTCCCAGGGAGACATTGTGGGTCAGTAGGAGAGATGGGAAACCCAGATTTAAAGTCCTTTGGGAAAATAAGTGAACTGGCAATTTACTTCATGAAACTAGAGAAACTGAAAACTCCACTCAAAATGCAGTTAAGCATTCATCAACGTTTTGTTCTCAAGTCTCTTAAGAAATTAATTATTCCTCTTGAAAGCAGCAAATGCATATGCACAAAATTCTTCAGAAACAACTAAAGTATTCCCATGGGTTTTATATTCCTATGTATTTTAGCTGTTGTGATATTTTACATCCTCTTCCCACTCTGTGATCCTTGCTGTCCCCTTTCTCTTTTCAACTCAAGGATTTATATTGGAGAAAACCAAAAAAAAAAAAGTAAATTAAAAATCCTTTACAAATCTCCATTAACTATCTTAGAGGGGGAGCTTGTATTTCATTGACTGTAGTTTATGCAAATAGGATCAGAGGAATTAACATATTGGAAGGAGCTGACATTTGTCCTGATATATTGAATCGTTAGCATGACAGAATCACTTAAGCTGGATTCACTAACATCAGGTTTCCTCTCATTATTGACCCCTACAGAGTAGGCTCTGACAAGTAGAACTGCCGCAAAGTTCATTAATAATGTGGAATAAATCAATTGTTCAGGAAATACTGAAAACAGATGACACTGAACTCGGTACATTTTGCAAGTTCAGCAAAAATCCGTCTCTACCAAGGACACAGAATCTCTCTGGGTGTCCTTTCCTGACCTACCTGTGGAACCTGGCCGTAGATTCCTCCTTTCCTCAAGCATCTCACGGGGATGCAACTCTGCAAGCTCTTGGGAACACAGTAGACTGATGGTCATTCAAAAATAAATAGCTTTAGGCCTGAAAAGAAAAAAACATGGAGGCTTATTAAAGATTTACAAGCAAGAAAACAGTGATGGCCACGACTAGGGTGTGTGCTCAGATTTTACTCACACTTATGGTTATTATTTCAAAGACATCATTTCTGTGACCTAGGCCCGAACTAACAACAACTCAGCTTGTGTGGGCTAAAAGGAATTTTCAGGAATAGCAAAAGGCCAAGAACATAACATGGCATATATTTTTAAGATGCAGGGTTAGCTTCTTCTGGGATGTGAAGAATCCCTCATTGCAAAGTCTTGGATCCTGTAGCTACAGAAACAATATGTTTTTTAAAACAGAATCTTTGTTTTTCTTACTAGCATCACTCTTTAAATCATAATCACTTAAATAACTTTGTCACCTTGAGGTTTTAGTACGACCATGCTCTAAAAGTCTTTAGCTGTGTTTACGAGTCCATGTTGCACAATATACTGTTTGTGTTGGTCTATGCTACTGGGAACAGAAATGACACGGATAAAGGAAATCCACTGAGAATCCCCAAATCAGCTGATTTTAGCCAATAGATTCAACTTCTCACCCACCACCAAGCCTCAAACTGAAGCTCCTTTGTTTGATTGATTTTTTTTCTCCTCTTCAGGACTGCTTAATGGAAATGCTAATGAGCAGTGTAATAACCAAAAGCAGGGGGGAAAGAGGAAAAGTAAGAGAATCAACAGAACAGAATAACCTATAAACGAGGGAATTGGCCCTAATCTTCTGAGAAAGAAAGATCCTAATTCTTAAAATTAACTGGTTAGAATTTGTGTCTTTATACTTTCTTCTTCCACCCTTTACAAGGATACATAATTTTTTAAAGGTGGGGGGAGCATGTCTAACATTACAGAAAAGATTCCTCAAGAGAAAAATGGACAAGAAATCATTCCTATTAAACTGTTTCCCTGGGGAGGGATGCAGGTAGTATTTGCATAAATCTTAAATTGCCTTGGTATTTGGGGGAACCTCCACTGGTGTCGTTCCAGTTTATCTTATAAGAAAATAGGTTATCTGCAATTATTTCACATGCCTCAGAACTTCCTTGAAGCGATGAATAGAAATCTCAGAGCACGTCGAATCCACGTTTTCTCCATTGAGCGTGGCCTTCCCTGGTCCCTTCAGGGCTCAGTATAAATGTGCTTCTTCAGAGGAACCATCTCAAACCATCCAGACCCAAACATTCTTTACCTACACCCCGTTTATTTTTTTTCTGGTCTTTATCAGAATATATAATTGTTTTATTTGCTCATTTATTAGTTCTTCTTTAATTTTTTTAGCACCTGTCTGATTACAATATAAACTCCATGAGGGCAATAACTTTGTCTATATTTTCATCATAGTGTCTGGTACATAGTAGAAAGATAATAAATATTTTCTGTACATGTAAATAGTTAAAAATGTGAATACATATCTCTAGCTTCTCATTTACTATTGTTTTCTTTGTTTCTCAGAATTTTGAAATAAAAACTCATTCACATTTTATTTTTCTTGTGCATTATCCAAAACACAAGCAGTCTGATCAGCAACAAATCCTGTACAAAAGATTTTTTACCAAAACTATTTTAGCACCTCCTGATTTAAGTGTGAAAATCATCACTGTAAAGAAAATAAGTAGTAACCTCTTATATTAAGAAAGAAATTATGGTATATGTATACCATGGAATATTATACAGCCATAAAAAGATGGAAACTTTACCTCTTTTATGTTTACATGAATGGAGCTGAAACATATTCATCTTAGTAAAGTATCTCAAGAATGGAAGAAAAAGTGTCCAATGTACTCAGTAGCAATATGAAACCAATATATAATCACCCATACTTCCATATGAAAAATAAAACACAACTATAGCCTAAGATGAAGGAGGAAAGAGGAGGGGGGAGGGTAGGAAAAGGGAGAGGTTGGGTGGAGGGAGGGTAATCGGTGGGACCTCCACCTATGGTGCATATTGCAAGGGTACTTGTCAAATCTATTAAGAGTAGAGTATAAATGTCTAACACAACAATTAAGTGAGGTGAGGGCTGTGTTAACCAGTTTGATGGAAGCATTCCAAATTGTATATAAAATCAGCACATTGTACCCTATAAATGCATTAATGTACACAGTTATGATTTAATAAAAAAGGAAAAAAATATAAAAATTTATTTAAAGGAAAAAGAAAGCAAAAGAAAATACTCCTTGAGTTTCTACTTAAGAAATTACTTAAACTTAAACCTGAGTTTTAATAGCCCTAAGGTATCTTTGAGATACAGTGTGCAATACCAAAATGATTTAGATGACATAAAATAACATCCAAAGTCACACTTAGACTGTCTCCAGGCTTTAATTCATTCATTTATTGAACAAAGGTTTATTTGGGGCGCCATGTACATTCCAGGGGCTGAGGTTATAGTGAGGACAGTATAGACCCGGAACTTAAAACTACCTTATACACACATGATGCTTTACAATATAGGATATGCTTTCTACACTCACTGTTTCTTTACTCTTCCAAACACAGTTTTATGTGTACTAAAAATATCAAAGTATGGATTCAATGCCTCAAGCTTCTAAGTAACTGAAGTAAAGGAAGCCTGAGGCCCAGAAACTAGGATTGATAACTAGAGCCTCTCCAAATTAAAACAAAACAAAATCATATTGGTACAGTTCCATTTGTTTGATTCTGTGTAGCTCTAAGCTACATATTTAAACTAATAAAATTCAAAGGTGAAAAGAAAGACAGCAATCATTATTTTGAAAACTAAGTTGAATGGTTTGGAATTACTTGATAAAGCCAAGTAAGCTTTGGTGAAACAGCTGTAAAAGAGAGACAAAATTTTAAAATCTGAAAGAATTCTGCACATGATCTCTTTGAAAAATATTTAAGTTCTCATTTTACTTTAAATAAAGTGAAATAGACTCTAGGCACTGTGGCTCATGCCTGTAATCCTAGCACTCAGGGAGGCCGAGGCAAGTTGACTGCTTAAGCTCAGGGGTTCGAGGCCAGCCTGAGCAAGAGCAAGATCCCCATCTCTACTAAAAATAGAAAAAATTAGCTGGGCATCATGGTGGGCATCTATAGTCCCAGCTACTTTGGAGGTTGAGGCAGGAGGATTGCTTGAACCCAGGAGTTCAAGGCACCAGCACTCTAGCCTGGGAAACAAAGTGAGACTCTGTCTCCAGAAAAAAAAAAAGAGAGAGAGAGAGAGAGAAAATGAAATAGGACAACAGTTAAGATACTCCGCAGGTTGCTGATGCTATAAACATGAAAATGAATTCCAAAAACAGGCCCATATTAAACAAAACCAAAAGAGAACACATACACACATAGAACAAAAAAAGAAAAAGAAAAACCCTTGATCCTGCTTTATTTTTAATTATTAATAAACTTTTGAAGTTAAACCAAATCCTTAAATTATATGTGATGCTTACAAATCCCTAGTTTAAATAATTTTTCAAATTTACTAACCAAGTACCATCCCTGAATATTTTAGAAAAGAGAACTTCTTTTCTTATAAAACAAAACTATCAGAATTCTCATGAACTCCGTTGGATACTAAAAGACAATAGAATGATCACTTCAAAATTCTAGAGGAAATTCTCAGGCAGGCAGATCTATTGGGGGCCATGAATGAAGATGTTCCTCGTTCTGGCAAGAAGTTGGAAGCAGTCCCAGTGCCCATCGCTCAGCAAGTAGACAGGTAAGAGGGAACAGCGTAGCTCGTGGAGTATCTGCAGTTCTCAGAGGAAAGACGCACTTAGGACAATAGGGATCATTCTTAAAAGCAAACCATGAAGGAAAGAAAATTCAGAAGCAAAACTGAAATAAGAATTTCACAATAAGCTTTACATAGATTTTATATAGAGAGAAAGAGAACAATAATACACACTCAAACAAAAATTTACACACTGAATACATAACAATGGCTGCTAATGAGAAAAGGCGGGCAGGGAAAAAATTATTGGGAATAAAGAAAATAAAAGCAAACATATATAGATTCATACCTATAATGCCTTCACATGTGTAAATGTACACTCATGTGTACGTGCATATACTCAAGAGAGGAGCCTTGCAAAGACTAATGAGGATAATGAGGTGTGCATCAATCCTCCACACCTCCATTCAAAGGGAAAACTATTCATGGCCTTGATTATTTATTTTTACTTTTGTCTCATGTTCATAGACAGAAATCATAATTCTGCCTATCAATTTTATTAATGTTTGGACTTCGATAAAATGAGAATGTTCATCAAAAAAACTGGCAGAAGCATATAAATTCCATGTTCTTATGATGATGCTTCAAGATGCCAGGCAATGCTGTTAATTTAAACAGCCTGTGTTGTTAGGAAAAAGCAGTCCCCACACAGTCCCCACAGTAAGTCACCACGTTACCGCAGTAGTCTCCAGCTCTCTTGAATTTCCACTGCGTTTTAATTTCACAGATATCTGTATGATGGTAAATATGTATCAGAACCTCTCCAAGTGCTTTACAAATGTTAATGTAGTGAATCCTCTTAATACCTGTCTGAGGTAGGCACCACCTCTAACCACACTTTTCAGAAGAGAAAGCCAAAGTAAGAAGAGACTATTTAACTCACTTCAGGTCACAGACTTGATGAAGTGGCAGATCCAGAATATGAACTCAGGTGGTCTGAGCCCCGAGTCAATGTACTTAACTGTTGTACTCTGCAAAACTAGGGCACCGGCCCCATATGCCGGAGGTGGTAGGTTCGAACCCAGCCCTGGCCAAAAAAAAAAAAAAAAAAGAAAGATTTACATCCAAGCAGAGCCACCTCTTTGTACAGCTCCATGAAGGACCATGTGTATTTAGTCTGTGTGAATGACACCCCTGGTATGTACATTCTGGCTGTGAATGTACATCTATTTTATCCCAAATCCAGTATGCTTTCCACTGCAAAGCCTGAGAATCAAATAAGTTCCTATAGCAATAATCAAACACTATGACAAATGACTCTACAAGGCATCGCCATGGATCGGCATTTCAATTCTATTAGTTCTCAACTGCTTAATACTTAGATCGCTCTCTTAATTCGGGAATATGATTTCAGTCTGCTCTCTTTTGCTCCCTATCTGTGATAGTCAAATTACAAATTCCATCAAATCACCACTGCATTGTGAAATTCATTGAGTATTTGGGGAAACAACTCTGACAGATATTTTAAAGTGCTGAAAAAATCTCTTCACTCTTAGTAGAATAATCAAAGCATAGCTTTTAATGGTTTCTCCTGTAGCATATAATCAATGTTAGTAAGCATTTTTATAACCTAATTTAAGAATTATTCTGTTTTCTCTATGTGCCAGCTTTTCTATGAATATATTCTATCTATGATTTAACTGAATTTAAATTTAACCAGAAAATCCTATAATTATGTGACCACGATTTATCTGAGGTGACTTCTACCATCTCATTATATTCTTTCCAGTGGTTCATCTTTCTTTGCTCTATTGATTCCTTTTGTTAACATCTTTCCAACGGATTGCTAATACCTATTGGAGACGGTAAACACCACAATCTGGGGATCAGCTACTTCTCTGCATAATCAAAAGGCAGAAGGTACAAGAAGGTGCAGCAAGGACCTGGTTGTTCACCTGAAAGGTAGTGACATGTGCCCGGGTCTCCTGGAGGTGGCTACCGGAATAGCCATTTTCCTTGCGTATCTCAACTGTCAAGATAATGTAAAGCCTCCTCCACTCAAACTCTGCCTTGGAGTTTTTTCAGAAAATCATGACCTTCCCTCCATCCCACCACACTCCCAAAGGGAAATAAGTAAATAAATGATAGCCCCTTGGCTGGTGAAACAAAAGACTATGAAACAAGAGGGGAAATATTTGAACTACTAGAAACTAGGAAAAGATAGCTTCACTTCTTTGATGAGTTAAACATGATACTAAGAGAATAACAATAGTGTACATTTACCGTGGACTTACAGTGTGCTGGCCTCTGTTCCACGTGCCTTCCATATATTCGATTTCACTGGAATCTTCACATCAACTCTATCAAGTGGGTTAATTTTATCTCCACTTTATAAGGGAGCAAAAGGAAAAAGTCTGGGGAAAAACAGAATCCTTAAATAACTAGCAATTAATCAACAGTTACTAAGTGTTAGTCCAATCCTCATAGAAATTAATACAATTTGGGGGGACCTCACCTAATGTGCATGATGCAATGGTACATTTCAAAACTATTACGAAATGAGTATAATTGTGATGGATGTGTTAGTTCAATGTAAGCATTTCACATCGTATGTCGAAGCAGTACCCTGAACCCCATAAATGCATCAATTACAAAGTTATGATTTAATAAAAAATAATAAAAAGAAAAAATAAAAAAAGAAATTAATACAGTTAATCTTCACATTATTATCTCCATTTTCCAGATAAGGAAATGAACTGCACAGACAATAAATAGTGAAGCTATTATTATACTATTACACTGACATAGGCAATATCAGTGGAGGGCCTGCACTCTTAAGCATTGCTATTTGCCAGGTACTGACACACCTAGCAGAGAAAAGGATGCTGGGTCATTTCCATAATCCAAATAATAAGTCCAATCAAGTTAGTATTATACTGCGCCTATAAAAGATAAATAATGTAAGGCTGTATGATATGACAACAAATCTTAATACCAGGCCAGAGGAATCTAGATACAACTATAAATAATTGCATACTTGAATAAGGGTCTAGTCATCTATTTATCCAAGAAGACTTTTCTTTCCTGGCTCTGCCACTGATCCCATATTCTACCTAGATGATCCCCCCTGCTTCTACAATTCAGATGTCTTCTGTTGTCACACCTATGTTGTTAGGGACTATAATTTTTCTATTGTACGTCTCTTTCCCCCACTAGACTCTACTTTCGATAGTTTTAGGACTTTGTCATATTTAGTTCTTTATTCCTTGAATCTTGTACAATGTCTAGTACAGACTTGGCCCGAAAATATTATTTATTTAGTGAATGAATGAATGGATGATGCACCTTCCGAGGAATTCAAGGCCATTACATAGGTGCCCTAATCTGTTATTTACATTTGTAGCAACAGAATTTGTATGTGGAGGAAAACACAGTGCTAATGAAAGCAGAAGGATCTGGCGCTGAGAGAGATGGATTATTGAAATGACCCCAGTTGTTCCCACTTCCCTGGGTCCACTCCCCTTGCAACATCATCTTGTGTCTCTTTCCATTAATAAGTGGAATCTATTGCACCAATCCACGAATCTGGAAATTTTCCAGTTCACTTTGGGAAATAGAGTATGACTGACATAATGGTGTGCTCATTCTTAGTCTAGGACTCGAGAGGCTTTGTGTACTTCTCGTTCTCAGAAAACCCTGCCATTGTCAGATGGACAGCCTGAGCTAACCTGCTGGATCATGAGAACGTGTGGTCCAGTCATTCCATCATTCTAGCCAACAAGCAGCATGTGAGTGAGGACATCTCAGACCAGTGAACACCCCAGCTGAGTATAGATGCCTGAAGCAAAGCAGATGAGCTAAGTTGAGCCCAGCCCAGGTCAACAGAACAGCACAGCTCCCACAGACTCAGGAGCAATAAAAATCCATTGCTGTTTTAAGCACTGAATGTTGGAATGTTGTGTTATGCAGTAATAGTTATCTGATACAGACAACTTCAAAAAATATTGTTTCATCAAACTTGTTGATATACTGGCAGAGAGACAGAAATGAACTGCATGAACCCCATAGGTAATTTAAAATAACCAAAGCATATCCTCAGATCAATGGACAAAATAAGAGATGGTATATTCAGAACCTTCGGTCCGTTCACAACTCAGCTCAGACTCCACAGTCTCTGAAGGTACTTACTCATCTGCTCATTCATTCATTCACTCACTCATCCATCAAACGTCTTAGTGTCTATTATACATCCAACATTGTCCTATACGCTAGATGTATAGATAAAAATAAGATATTCTTTAGCCTAAAAGAGTGTACAATCTAATAAGAGACATAGGTATACAAGGATATATTGCAACAAAGTGTTATAGAAGCCATGATGAATGTGCATTGAAGGCCCAAAAAGAGGGAGTGGTTAGTTTTATACATTTAGGTCAATAGGCCTCATGAATAGGGGGAAATTTGGGAGAATCAAGAGTTAGCCCCTTTGAGTTAAGCCTTAATAAATGTTTATTTTCCAGCTGGATGGAGAACATTGCAGGCAGAAATGAACAGGGCAATCCAAAAGTGTGGATCCTACTAGTGTGTTCCAGGAACTGCAATGTGGTTGCCTGGAACATTTGATGCTGGGGGAACCTAAGGGAGAAATCAAGTGAGAGGGATGTGCGGTCATAGCTGCCTTGATTAATCACCTTGAACAATGCCACAGGGACAAAATTCCTCACTAGCCTCGTTTTGCAAACCGGGGAAGATGTAAATTCCTTACATTGGTGTACCAAGGCCTCGCCAGCATCCTCCATCCTTGTGTTCTAATCACCTCGTGTTGCTCACCATTATCTTCCAGGATTTGCGTAACCTGATCCCTTCACGTGTAATTCTCTTCCCTGCCTTTTCTACCTAATCCAGAGGCCTTCCCCTGGAGGCTTGTGGGTGGTGTGCAATTTATGATCATTTTTTTTGGCCCACTGAGGTTTTAATTGTTTTAATTATTTTAAACATTTAAAATTTGGATATTTCATGTGGAAAAAAACTTAATTTCTCACTCCTGTAGTGAAAAAGAAAGATTATCTAGTTGTCATGCCTGAAAATAATAATTGGACAGGGTCTCCCTCCCTCATTGTCTCTTGAATACTGGGGCTGAGTATTGGTTGCCTTTGATTATATCACTTACGCTATTTTCTTTTCTTTTTTTTCATAGCGTCTCACTATGTTGCCCTGGCTAGAGTTCTGTGGCATCACAGCTCACAGTAACCTCCCACTCTTAGGTTTAAGTGATTCTCTTGCCTCAGCCTCCCAAGTAACTGGGACTACAGGTGCCCACCACAATGCCTGCCTATTTTTTTGTTTGTTTGTTTGTTTTGTTTTTGTGCAGTTGTCACTGTTGTTTTAGCCGACCCAGGCCAGGTTGAAATTTTCAGCCTCAGTGTACGTGACCGGTACCCTACCCACTGAGCTACGGGTGCTACCCGCTATAGAAAGGCAAAAAGTGTGATGAATATCATGGGCCCCAGACCAGATTGCCTGGGTTTGAGTCCTGACCATGCTGTATCAGGGAGAGGTGACCTTAAGCTCTAGTCACTGAATCCCTTTGTGCCTAAGTTTCCTCAACAGTGAAACAGACATAATAACAACAATAATAATAATAGTAGTGGTGAAAATTAAATGAGTTAATACAAATAAAATGCCAACAGTAAATATCCAACCCTGAATTGCTAGGGTTTTTTAAATTTTTTTCATTTCCATTATGTTCCTAATTGTTCTAGGTGAGAGTTTGATTTTTGCAATTGCTAGGCTAACCAAATCCTACTCCTCTTTGAACATTAACTCCAAAACTAAGCCAGGCATGGTTGCATGCACCTGCAGTCCAGCTACTCAGGCTTGAGGCCAGGAGTTTGAGATCAGCCTAGGCAACAAAGAGAGATTTCCACTCTAAAATACAAACAAATGAACTAAAAAACAGCAACAACAAAAAAGCCCCATTACTCAATGACCATGTTTTCCCTGTGCATTACCCAAGTTCTCTGTATGCCCTGTATCTATCTATTTGGTTATATGTCTGCCTGTCTCATATGGGGGAGAGTTTCATAAAACATGGGCCATGTCTTATTCATTTTTGTTTTAATTTCCTGCTCCAAGCACAGTGCCTGCTGCATAAAAACTGCTCAATAAATGTCACTGGGTCAATGCTAATCTCACCTGCCCTAAAGACTGTAAGGCACCTATTCACAGTTTGATTGTATGGAGTAATTTGTCTTTATTTGTCTGATGCTTTGTAAAAGTTCTTCAGTCATCTTCTGCGTATGAGCCTTGGGCTGTCAGCTACCTTGTGACACGGCAACAGTAGCCATGGTTTCTTTTCTTTGAATCAAGTCTTCCTCTGTGACATAGTTGTAAATGCTCCTCCTTGAATGCACACAGTAGAAATGTAAATGTTTGAATGGCTGGCAGGTGGGATTCCAGGGATTCATCACATTCCATACAATGTCACGGAGATGTAGAAATAGATTGAGGATGGAAGGGAATGGAGTTTACCAGCTGATGCCTTCTCTTCTTCTCCTTCCATTATCTCTAGTTCATCTCTCAAGGGTGGCAGGAAAGACAGATTAGGGGATCCTCTGGCATAATCCAAGCTCTAGAAGTAGTCAGAGATCTGGATAATACTTTTCAAATGACAAACAGGGAAGGAGGAAATTAACATGACTAAGCACCATTTATGTTACACATCACATCTATGATGGCTGATATCCCATGACAACTTTATGGATTATTACTCGTTTATGAAGTGCCTCCACTTCCTATGTGAAGATAGTGACACTCCAGGGAGTTTCAGGATTTGCCAAACTCACACATCCCACAAGGGTTGACCAGACGTTGGACCCAGGTCTGCACTCTCCAATGTCCACATTCACCCCACTGCTCCATACCACCCTGGGACAGCGGATTGAGAGAGGAAATTCTGACCTAAATAGGATATGAAGAGAAAAGAACACGAACGCCAGCAAGAATAGAAACTAAACGTGAAGCGCCATCAGTAATTCTACAGCTAAAAGTAAGCAACGCCCTGGAGAGCTCTAAGGAAGATCCTAACACATGAAAACCATTGATCCAGTTTTCCATTTTACTCACTGTAAATAAACAACTCACTTCTCAACTGTATAACATGTCAAGATTTGGGGAGTTGGTTGTACGAATCACAGGTAAAACACATCTACGTGTGGAGAACAAGGAGAAATAGCCAGTAAGTATTTTCTCCCTTTGGAGCAACAACCCAGGGGGACAGAGAACAGTTTCCTTGGGTCCAAGTTCATCATTTTTCAAGTGCTAACTTGTGTTGTGTTACTAATCATTTTGAATCCCTGGTTTCCAGTTTTACTCATATTGTAAGTGAAGAAATTAAGGCACAGAGATATTTGGAAACTTCTGTAAAGTCATCGAGTAATGAAATAAAATGGTGATGCCAGGATTAAAGCTCAAGCTGGCTAACTCTTAGAACTGTATGTCCTCATATTACTCCAATGACCAGAAGTCTGTAATATTTGTTCCAAACCACTGAGGGGTTGATCTACAAGCCTTGGTCCACAGAGACATGCCACTCTGGTCATATTGGGAGGACATAGTATGGCTAAAATAAATACGTTATTATTTTCTGGACATGATATTTTAGTTGGTATTTATCCAAAGTGGGGAAAAGTCACTTTATCAAAAAGACACATACACTTGAATATTTACAGCAGCACAATTCACAACTGCAAAAATGTAGAAACAACCCCAGTGCCCACCAATACATGAATGGATTGATAAAATGTGTTATATAAAGTACTACTTAGCCATAAAAATAATGGTCTAGTATCTTTTGCAAAAACTCAGGTGGAACTGGAGACCATTCTTCTAAGTGAAGTATTACAAGAATTAAAAAGCAAATACCACATGCAATCAATATTAAATTGGAACTAATCAGTCAATACGTATTGGTACATATGGGAGTAAAACTGAATGAAAATAGAGCAGGGGGGTGGGGAGAAGGGATGGGCAAATTCACACCTAAGGGGTACCATGCACACTATATGAGTGAGGGGCACCCATATAACTTTGATTCAACCTTTATAAAGCAAACTATGGAAACAAAATTTGTATACCCCCATTATATTCTGAAATAAAGAAAAATATTATTGCTGCTAGGCCAGCCTTCCCTACATGCAAATGACTGTAGAGTTCTTAAATATGAACTAATAAGGAATCCTTGAATGTGGACAAATTACTTTAAATTTCCATGTGCACCATAGATCAAGGCTGAGGTAGCCAGTTAGGAAGATGAAGCAATTAGATCTTTACATTTAATAGCTCATCCTTACTTATTTCAGGATGAAATAGTTACTCAGGATAAATGAAGCCCACATTCTTGCTGTTAAGAACTTAGAATTATGTGATTCTATTCTTAAGTCTTATTACTTTCTGGATTTGATCAAGCACTGTGGTCTATGTTCTTCAAACAGAATGTATGAGTTTCCTAGTCCATTCTGTTAAAAGACTGGAAAATTTTCATAAGGAGGCAGCCAGAGGCATAGATTTGGCTGTGGCTGAAGAGGGGACAGTTGGGTGGGTGCAGACATCAAGTGGGAAGAACCCTGGGAGAAAATGACTATACAAAGCAATTAGTAAAATCAGATGACAAGGATGATCAGAATCTATAGATGGGTAGGATTCCAACTCAGATTTGTGATCAGGAGAAAGTGATACACAGGGAATTCTTGAATAAGGATTCTGCGTGACAAGATACTCAAATACATTTGCTTTGATTTTGTTTCC
Source organism: Arctocebus calabarensis (assembly GCA_963573935.1). Lineage (NCBI taxonomy): Eukaryota > Metazoa > Chordata > Mammalia > Primates > Lorisidae > Arctocebus > Arctocebus calabarensis. Next base: position 50,420 of record CAUYON010201851.1, read on the forward strand.
TGATGTCTGAAGATTACCCAGAGTAGTCTAGTCTTCATTCCTAAACACATGTAGAAAGTGGTTTAAGGGGTCCTTTAAGCCAGGCTACAGATTTAGAAGAAATTTCTTCAAATGCTAGAACCTTGAAAAGCTGGGATATGGAAATTGAATTGAAAGACTCTGGAATTCTAAGGAAACCTTGACTATTTAATATTAATATTGGCTTCTGTTTATAATACAAGCAAGTTGCACTCCATTAAATTATACCAGTGTCTGCTGTGAATATTCTACATGTATCATAATCTCAATCAATTTCTCCTTTGTCTTAATATTAAAAAGGGAAATTGAAGAATACAAAATAGTGGGAGAATCCTTTAAAACTCCTGTTATAAAAGTGAATCCATTCTATAAAACATATCATAAGGGAATGTTGGTGCAAAATAGTTCTAGAAATAATTATAACTGAAACCCACTCTTAGTACTTTATTGAACTAAAGTGAAAATTCAGCTTAAGGAGCATTTGTATTTTGAGGTCCTTTCTGACTTTTCACTTTCTTCTTTCTCACTTGGATATAGCAGCTCCAGGTGATATCCAGGGATTTTTGTGAACCCAAATTCACTGCTTTTAATTTTTAGTTGTTTTCTTATTCAGACCACTGAATTCTATAAATGAGGAAATAAATCACTAGCCATATCCAGACTTATATCTAGGACTTGAATCTGAACCAAACAGAAATGTATTTGCTAAGATATGTACTTTATGTACCATATTACCAACCTTCCCAAAGGTCATTTCCTCATGGTATGCTATTTGATTCTAGAGGGAGGAATCTATTTGTAAATTTAAAAAGTATCCAATGTACTCAGCCCTACTATGAAACCAAGTTATAGCTTTCATATGAAGCATCATAGAAGATGCTCTGGCCTCATCATGTGAAAGCTATAACGCAATTACAGCCCCAAGAATAAGGGGAAAAGGGATAAGGAGGGGATGCGAGGGGAGAGGATAGGTGGAGGGAGGGAAATTGGTGGGACCACACCTATGGTGCATCTTACAAGGGTACATGTGAAATTTACTAAATGTAGAATATAAATGTCTTAACACAATAACTAAGAAAATGCTGTGAAGGCTATGTTGACCAGTTTGATGAAAATATTTTAAATTTTATATAAAACCAGCAAATTGTGCCCCATGATTGCATTAGTGTACACAGCTATGATTTAATAAACCATAAAAAAGAAAGAAAAAAATGTATACTGGCACTGAAACCTCTTTGACATTACTATATGATCTTAAAACTGTCATTAAACCATAAAACTATCATATTTTTTCCATGAAAAGCAAACAAAATTTATAAACGGTAAAAAGAAAAAAGTAAGATTTGTGAAGTAGATATATCAGACACTAAATATAGATTCAGTAGAACCTTCCTAGTTGACCTAATTTTCTTTTTTTGTTGTTGTTGAATCATAACTCTGTACGTTGATGCATTTATGGAGTTTAGTGCACTGATTTGATATACGATGTGAAGTGCTCACATTGAACTGATTAACATATTCATCACAAACAGACAAAAAAATGTGACATAAAAATTTATTGACAACTGTTGAATTAAAAGTAGACTGTGAAAATAAGTGGTATTTTGATGAAATTAAGTGAAAATGGGGGAGGAGCCAAGATGGCGGTCTGTAGCCAGCTTTCTGCAGACGCTCCTGTCCAGAAGGAGAGTTAAAGGACAGAAATTTGGCGAGAAAGCCAACGGTTTGGAGCTGAGCCAAGAGACAAGGTCCAGGAACACACATCAACACTGCTGGAGCGACCTGCGACCCCAAGGATAC
>CAUYON010201853.1:0-26232 GCA_963573935.1 Arctocebus calabarensis
AACTTCAAAAGAAAAAAATGGCCAGGCGTTGTGGTGGGCGCCTGTGGTCCCAGCTACTCTGGAGGCTGAGGCAGGAGAATTGCCTAAGTCCAGGAGTTGGAGGTTGCTGTGAGCTGTGTGATGCCAAGGCACTCTACTGAGGGCAATAAAGTGAGACTCTGTCTTTACAAAAATAAAAATGAAAATCAAACAAAGCAGTATATATATCTTGCTGATATTGTCTGGGCAATAGGTGATCTTCTGGGGTAGGATATGTTAATCGCAATGTTGATATGGCTGAACAAAATGGAGACCAGAGGCTTCTAATGATTTCTCAAACCCCTCAGGGTGGAGAGCTTAAATCCTTCTCAGCCTGTTTAGAAGGCACTTTAAATTGCTAACTTGGGCTAAGCAGAAGCTTTCCCAGGAAAGGACTTGACACTGGGATCACTCCTTAAGTGGCTATCCACTTACCCAGAGTGCCAAAACCAGTCTCACCCAATTCCCCTGAGGGCTAAGGCTGCAAGGCGTCTCAGTCCCCACCTTTAGGCTGCTCAGTCACTAGATTACTTGCTCCTGTCCCATGCTTATTCTGTGACCCTGAAGGTGGAGCTTGCCGGGGCAGTTCTCCTATGACGGCTCTGCATGGCCCACAACCAAACACTGGTAGCCCCATCTCGGTGGCTCAGTCTGGAGCCCCAGACAACACTCAAAGACCCCCACATTCTTGCCCCAGTTCTCCCAAGGCAGTTCAACTGAGTGCCAAGTCCAAGAGAAACCCAAACAGCTCACAGGTAAGGCCTTTTCAGTTTGCAATCTCACTGTTGCTGTAGCCACAGCTGCCGGCAGGATTAGACCGAACGAACACACGCAACCACTTGCCAGATCTCCATTGCTTTTGCCTTCCTCAGGGTGTCCAGAAGTCTTACGCTGTCTCCCTGTGTCCCCCAAAGGGATGTTTCTGGGCAGATCTCGCCAGCCAGAGATGCCTGAAGTCTTCTCTCCCCAGTCTCACTGTGCCCAGTTGCAAGGAAGCTGTTACTTGGCCGCCATCTTAAAGCCACTCTGTGAAGCATTTTTAATCCGAGAGTATTGGAGTTTGCTAAATTCTTTTTCTGAATCTATTGAGATGGTCTTGTGGGATTTTTTTTTTATTCTACTGATGTAATATTTTACACTAATAGATTTTAGGAAGTTAAACCAACCTTTCATCTCTGGGATAGATCATTGGTCAATGTGCATAATTCTTTTCACCTATTTTAGGTGTATTGCAGACTTTTCAATGAGTTTCATCCACTGTAGAATGTGGGTGGTTATATTTCTAGCAGTTATGATGGAGACAAGAAAAAAATGCAGGCATTGCACATAAGGTTCTGCATTTTGTATTTATCACAGTGTATTAGTACAATTTATTGGCTTGAATTCTGATCATTATTGAAAATACTTCACTTACTTAAGGATTGCAAGAGAGCTCACTCAATCATATGATAACTTACCAATGTAAACTCTGAACTTACATTTAAGTAAAAAATCCCAATCAGATCCTTGCCGTTACATACTAGTTACTCTATACAGTGGGTTGATTAATTAATTTGTCAGTGTTTTTTATAAACTGGGTCATGATACACACTGGCAACTCACATAATATGTCTGGTATTTTGAGAACATTCATCAGCCTTTCATACTGTCTTGAAAAATTTCTTTTTCTTTTCTTCATCTTTCTTTTTTTTTTTTAGAAACAGGGTCTCACTCTTGTTCAGACTGGCTTCAAAATCCTGAGCTCAAGCAATCCACCTTGACCAATCCACGTTGACCTCTCTCAAAGTGCTAGGATTACAGGCATGAGCCACGATGCCCAGCCTAGCCTTTTAATGGAAAAATGTGAGCTTTAAAATAATGTAAAGAGGTTTGTTCTAAGCTGAATATATGGGACTGCAGCTTGGAGAACAAGTTCTCAAGATGTTTTGAGAAAATGTACCCATGGAGGCAGATTGTAGTTTGATTTTATGCATTTATGGGTTCAGAATTACAGGTTAAATCACAAATCAATACATGGAACGTAAGCATTGGTTCTGTCTCAAAAGGCAGAATATCTCAAAGCAAGTGCATATAAGTCATAAGTGAGTTTCAGGGATTCTTGAGTTGGTAATTGGTTGAGAGAGTTAAACTTTGTTCAAGACCTGAAGTCACAAGATCAGATCAAGGGAGAGTGAATGGTGGGATTGCACCTATGGTGCATAATGTAAGGGTATGTGTTGGATTTATTAGTATAGACTATAAATTTCTTAACACAATAACTAAGTAAAAGAGATGAGGTATATATTAACCAGTGTGATGTAAGCTTTCCTAATTCTATATGAAATCAGCACATGTACCCCATCAATGCATTAATGTATACGTGATCTATGTGTTTATGATTTAATGAAAAAATAAGGAAAAAAAAAAAAAAAGACCTGAAGTCAGTGGAAAGGAATGCTTGAGTTAAGGCAGAGGTCTGCTGGGATGCTTGAGTTAAGACCGCTCATGTGATGCTATCCCATCATCAGGGTGGGAAGTAAACCACATTATGTGGAGTTAAGAAAACTTCTTCAGTGATATTTTATCATTTGAAGATATGACTCACAAGACTTCTTAGCAAGGAATTTGGACAAAAGAATAAAATGTCAGAGTTTAGTCCTCAATACAGAGAGCATCAAACACCTTTGGTGACACAGGCTAGAAGAGCCATCTCTAGAAATTAGAAGGGCACAAGTGCTTATGCCATGCTCAGGAAACAGAGCTCCAGGCCTCTGATGTTGTAGTTTTTTTTTTGTGAGCCATGTAGAAACATGAGACGTTCCTTCACTTGCACGTTAAGGAAGTGCATGACAGATGTCTTTCTCTGAGTTCCCACTTGGCCTATGCATGCCTCAGTCATAACACCACACCTCACTTCACTGCTGATTTTACTTGCCAATTGCTAGAACTGGAATGTCTGTACATCAAAAGCATTTGGTGTACAGAAAGTATGCAATAATTGCTTGTTGTATGATTAAAGGGTAAGGAGACTAATCCATTTGATGCAAGACAATCTGAGTCATAAAAAGTTCTGACCAAATAAAGCAAAACAACTCCCACACAAAGGGGTAAAGACTTCTACAAAAGATTTTTGTTTTTAATAACAGTAACTTTAGCTGGGTGTGGTGGCTCATGCCTGTAATCCTAACACTCTGGGAGACCCAGGTGAGTGGATCTCTTGAGCTGAGTTGAGAACAGACTGAGCAAGAGTCAAACCCCATCTCTACTAAAAATAGAAAAACTAGCCAGGTGTTGTGGCTGGGAGCCTGCAGTCCCAGCTACTTGGGAGGCTGAGGCGAAAGGATCACTTGAACCTAAGAGTTTGAGATTGCTGTGAGCTATGACAAAATGGCGCTTAACACCAGGGCAATAGAGTCTGACTCTGTCTCCAAATAAAACAACCCAGTAACTGTGATTAAGTATATTTTGACATATTTGGCTGTAGTGTAAGTGTAATTTACACACTATCAGAATTCTTGCATAACATAAGCAATACCGTTTTATACACCAAAGGCCAAGCTGCCATGCCCACGTGCTCTCATTTCTAGAAAACAGCAATATCCAACTTCCATCAAATCCTCAAAAAACAGGGTTTTTTCAACATTAGAACACACATACAGATATCAAAATTAAAGGAAGAATGTTTATATCTTCAACTAATTCACTGTATTTTCTTAATTCTAAGACACCTCAATTATAATAGTTGTCTAGAATTTTTTAAAGTACTATGTTAAATATAAACACTGATTTGCAAATTAGATCCTGACTTTCATAACATTAACATATGCATTTTAGAAGCAAAGAAATAGTCTGATTTTACTTTTCAGTTTATGATATCCCACTAGAAAATTAAATAGCATTTAAAACGTGTTTAATGTGGTGTTTTTTTCTGTTGTGTCATATCGAGATGACAATGAGGTGCTTTAATGATAATACTGATGACCACTGTACTCTTTTAATCTCACTAGGATACTTATCCAATAGGGCCTAACTTGTGGGTAAATAGATGTCTGATTATATCTATGCAAACCAATAGCAATTATTCTTGTCCTTCAGATAATAAGGGCTTCACAGCTTTGTGCAGTTTCAAAAGAAATCATTTTGGTCTTTTAAGCACAATAACCAGCAGGCAGAAATTAGAACAACAGCATTTAAATTCCTGAGGAAAAGAGTTTCTCTTTTACAGGGAGGGGAACTTCATAAGCTGGGAAGAGAACAGCTGGTGGCTTCCTCTGTAGTTTTCTCTGGTTTCAGTTCTTGGTTCTCACAGTTGTCTGGGTTTTATAGTTGATTTTGTTTTGAAAAACCATTAGATGGGGAAAATGTTCATTCTCTAAATATTAATATTATGCTTAGCTTAAAGAACAGTGATAAGGTATCAGTTATTTTCTGTTCATTTGATGACTTAATCTAAAACCTAATACAGTAGACACTTTGAGTTTAAGGTATCTGAAAAGTCTCCTAAAATTTCTGGCATGTTGGTCCCCACCACCACATATCTGATATAAGAGGTGTTCTACTTAATCTTCTTTTAGGTCCTATTCACTTAATGGAAATGCTTAGCTGCATAATTGCTTTGAGCCTATTGCTATTCCAAATGGAAAATATAATAATCTAATGGTATTGTCTCTATAAGCGTATGAGAATTTCAGGAGTGGCTGTTGGTGCCACCCATGTGATCCAGAGAGGTTAATGCAGTTAAAGTTATTTCACAGTCCATTAAGGAGCTTACGGTGACCTTGTGACCTTTGCGCCAACAACACGGAATCCATTATCATCACAATGGAGGAGCTGTGGGTTCGGCTGACTTGACAATGGGCCCGGGAAATCCCAAGTTAGTACTTAGTTTAAAAAAATGCACTTTTCTTTCTGCTTCTTGGGTATGGCTATTAATATGCCCTCCTATAATTTGTAACATTAACATTGCTGAAGGTACAGAAAAGGACATTGAAATGAAGATGTCAAAACTGCTGACTTAGTTCAGTGCATGATAATATTGGCTATGTTATTGAAGTAGTAGATATCTAACAGGAAAATCAAGATGAAGAAAGTCAAGGGACTCAGTTAAATTAATGATAAAAATTATCATAGGTTGTGAGCTTCACTTAGGCAAATAACAGCTTTCCTCCATTTTTAGTGTTACCTTCTATTCTAAGATTTAACATATGATTTTAAAAGAAACAAACATTGCAATTGAAAAAGAAGAATGTTAAGAATGTAATTAATCAAAACTGTATTAAAAGATTCACTTTATAAAATTTCAGAGAAATGTGACACACATTCTCAAGCACATCTCACCAGAACAAATAACAAATAAACCACTGGACAGACATCAATTGTTTATTTTTCTTCTATATGTAATTGGGTGAGAGGTGTTACTTTACTCATCTTTAAAAACAGATTTAACACAAGAGGTTAAAATTAAGATTTTATCAGAATATTAGTGGTAATTAGCATTTTTACCATGTAATATGAACTTCACTGCACAACCGTATACTTTGGAAAAATAACAGGCATTGAAATTAAAATTAGATTCTGCAGTACAGCTACTTCGTATCAGTAGAAAAGAAATATTAGATCAAATTGTTCTTATGCCAGAAAAAAAAATGAAATAAGATTGTTTATAGATGAAAAGGTTAAATTGTAAACACAGGCTGTGAAAGAGCCACTTATATTCCCAGAACCTAAAAAAAAGAAAGCATTTTAAAATAATTTAAGGAAAGCATTTAAAGGTAATTAAAGAATATAGCAGTACATTTCAAAGATAGTTATTGCTGATGGTAGTTAACATATCTTACCTCATTTAAACACAATGAGATTTCAGCTCTTATTACAGCTCAAAATGCCTGTAATATCACAATGAAACAGAAGCTGAGATCTCAAGTTCATTTTCAGTAACACACTGTGATGATGTCTTTTTATGGTGTGCTCTCCGAGAAAATAATTTTTTTAAGTTTCATCTACTTCTGATGATTCCAAAGAAAACATGACCAAACAGAATTTCCCAAACAGTTCTCGTTGAGACTTGTTTAAGAAAAATTACTCAAACAATATATTAAATTTAATGTTTTAAACTGGTATTAAAATCTATCTATTCAGAGGCTTTTAGAACTAAAATAAAAGTTATCTTAGAGTAGGTTTACATTAATTTGGAATAAATATATAATACACACAAAAATATGCATTTAATAATTTATTATTAAAGAAGTTTACAGAAGCTATGGTCACCAACAATTACTCCTATAGTGATGCCATTTTTAAATCTATTTGGCTTTTGGATTTTTACATTGTTTTTAAAATTTTGACTGTGAAAACCAACCAGAGACTTATTTTAGAAAGTTTTTGAGTTTCATTCTGTAATCATTATATAACTTAGAAAACAAAAATATCCAGGGAGTACGATTTAGTTATCTGCTCTAATTCATTAACCGGAAATGTTTTACATGATATTTACAGTAATTAAAATGTATACTTATTTATTTAGGAAGCTTTAAAAGGTATGTTTTAATTTATTTCCTCAGTGAAGATGTTTTTAATGATTCATTTTCCTAGTAAGACATTTCCTGGTGGGCATTCATTCCTTAAATGATCCAGAGTCCAGACAAAAACAACAAAGGTACAGAATGAGAAACTGGCAAATAGAAAAGCAACTACAATCAATGGATTAGAAATAGTATATATTTAAAAGGTGAAGAAATAATACAGAATAATCACGGGTCAGAATTTTATGTGAGCAAATGACATCGAATTCATTCATCATTCGATGGAGTCCTAAGCTATGATATACACATGATTCGTCATAGTTTTCAAAATACTATCTTAAAAACCATGTTAAATGCAATTAGAGATATAATGTACCTGAAGCTAAAAACTGAAGTAACCACTGGGGTTCAATTTCTTACAGTGTTTACAATAAGTATTATCATTATTATTGCCATCAGCACATAACAGAAACTAAAGTTCCAAGCAATACATTTGTTTTTCTTTAACTTAAAAATATATTGCTGGTTTTGGTGGTCCTTGTTTTCCTGGGACTTTGTTTGAAAGGACACCTCTACCTCCATCCATCAAGAAATCTCTCTGTATAGAAGTAAGAATTAATAATAGAAAGGGATAAAAAAAAAACCTCAAAATGCTGTCAAAATATAAAAATGACTCTTAGAGAAGAAATGTGTAACTCCAAACTGCAGCGAGACAGAGCAAATTTGCTATGTAAAGATGCTCTATTTGACTAAAGAGAAAGTTATTGCTGAGACGCTGGCATCAAGTGTAAAAGTGTAAAAATGCTGCTTCCAAAGTGAGTCTCAGACTTTAGTAGCCAAAAATAAACTGGTTCTTGGCTGAAAGACGTAAGTGCAATTGTGAAATTGATATCCCTCCTTGGCCGAGTCCCAGACAATATGTTGCCTTTCGGGGGCTGATCAACGTGATTGATGCGATCTGTGAAAGCCAGGGGGGGCTTCCCTTTAATCAAACCCACCGTCCTCGACACAGAGGCAGCTGTGGACTAACAAGTTCTTCAAGCTTTCTCCCTCCAGGTCTCCTTAGAAATCTGAAAGCCTGGAAGGAGAAAGAGGGGACAACCCAGCCACAAACCAAACTCCACCCTAGAAAAGAAAAGGAGAAAAAAGAAGAAAAAGATATTGATGAGACATCAGATGGCAGCAAATGAACAGCTTATTGCCTCTCTTTTTTTTTTTTGGAGACAGAGTCTCACTCTATCACCATCGGTAGAGGGATGTGGGGTCACAGCTCACAGCAACCTCCAGCTCTTGGGCTCAAGCGATTCTCTTGCCTCAGCCTCCCAAGTAGCTGGGACTACAGGTGCCTGCCACAGCGCCCGGCTAAATTCATACTTCTCTTTTAATGTCACAACAAACTTACTAAAGACATACAGCTAAATTTTTTTTCTTCTAAAAATATACATTTGTCTGTTTCTATCCAATAGTGCTGATCACAGGGTCTGCACTCTTGTTTTTTTCATTTTCCTCTGGTTTTCATGTTTGCATCTCATATTTTCGTATAGCAATCTGCCTTCTCTCAGCCCCCACCAAAAACAAACAAAGAAACAAGCAAAAAAAAACATGCAAGGATAAAGTCACTGAGAGAAAAACAACCTAAAATCTTCCAGACATGCTGTGGTCATTAATGTGGTGAATTCTAAACACCAGTTTCCTGATCTTACAGTCACTGACTTACCAGTTGTTCAGAGGCCTCTCCATTACAATGAATGAAGGAATAGGAAAACTAAATCGGGGCTTTTGCATCTTCTATGGTAAATGTTTCTAAACGTGTAACAAATTGGCACTGTTTGTTTCTTCTATCTCTATCACAATCACTTTGAATTGATTCTAGCTTAAAAGATCAACACCAAGGTGTAATCTATGTTTTTAAGGTTTTCTCTAAACCTTGACAGGCTTCCAAACTGGTTAACCTGCCACACTTCCCTGCATTGTCATCCTATTCTAGCATAATATTCTGGTGCCAGATTGTCAGCTAATTATGTCACAAGCAATCAGCTAACAAAGCACAGCCATTCTCGCCTGGAAAATGAACCTTGTTTCAAAGCTAATCCAAGAAAAATATAGCCTTCTTTCATTAAAGAAATCTGGAGCGAGGGTTTTATTTAACTCTACATTCCATTTCAACACTGCTGTTCCCTGGGTGTTGTAGGGATGTTGATTGCTGGTTATTTCTAAAGCAGCTGCATGGGGGACACCCTGGAGCTCAGTGGAGCCCAGGGTTTACCATAAAGAGTAAGCAGAAGACACAAAACCATTTGGTAAGCACTGTTCTGTCAGTTTGTATAATGAAAATCAAGTTCTGTTCCTCCAAAAGGGTTTTTTCTGGCCTAAACTCTTTGAACAATTACTTCAACTTTCTTCTGTAAAGACCAGATGTGGAGCAGAAATACAGCAAACTGGCAATGATCTGTTTTAATGTAGATGAGATTTAGCATAGACTTGCAAAGCTCAGGGATCATCTACAGGAGATGGTGAATTGTGATAGGAGAAGTGCAGAGTTGCCTGGATAAGTTTTCAGTAGTAGGGGAAACAATATCTATCAGAGCCTGGCATAGTGTTGGCACTCAATACCACTTTTATGTAGGCAGACTTTAAAATTAGTCATTAATTTTTGAGTACATACCCATTTGGAGGCAGAATGACCTAACCAGCGAGAGACCTAATTGGTCTAGGAATAAGTGAGTTCCATTAGTACACATCTTTGCATTCATCTATTAAGGCTTTAATGGTATTCATTACCGATTTAATACAATAATCATTATTTAATGATGAATATATCTTAAAATCCTGCTGGGAGGAAAAGCTAACATATAAGAGGAAACTTATAAGATAGAACATTACAATACACAATTAAGTGATAATTTTATAGTATTTATAATAAATGCAACAGGAATTTAGAAAATAGAAAAATTTACTCATGGTCTTTTCTTAAGGTTCTTGGTTGCTTCTTAGAGTTGTGAAACCAAGAAGATCTTTTGTCCTCTTGGTGATTAGCAGACAAGGGAATAATCTCTTGAAATGCTGAGTAGCCTGATACTTTGCTCTAAGAAAAATTTTTGAAATTTTAAATTCTCATACATTAAGATTAAGATCAAAACTAAAGGTTTAATTACCACCATCACTAGGATTCCGGAGATTAAAGATGTACTTCCTATCCCTCCAATGGGTTCTACTTATTATAGGGGCGCTACTTAGAATGCTCATGGATTTCTTTAATCGTATTGACGTCAAGAGAAATTTTTTCAAGGTGAGTCCTTAAAAAATACTAACCAGTATTAATGAAATCTTCACTGAAAACGGAGATGGAGAGAGGAAAAAAAATTATTGGGGACATAGAAAAAGCATTTTCAGTAAGACCTGCTGTATTTTCATCTACTGTAACAGCAAACACCTTCATCCAAATGTTTTTCATTTTATAACAGATGATTCTGAGAAAATAAAATCTTAACTTGAGAAATGAATAGATATGCAGGAATACTGCAGAAAAGGATACAATTTCCACAGTGTTTCATGAGCTGAATCTAATTCAGCTCTGAAGCATCTTTACAAGATCATGATCTTGAAAGCACAAATGGAGGAAGAAACCAGAGAAATAATTCACTAGCCCTCTTGTTATATTTTCAATGATGAAAATCAAGTTTCAAGATCTTTAAATAAATGGGGTAAGTTAAAATTGTATGTAATTTTTAGGAGAATCACAGCAACTCAAAGGATGTTAAAATTAGGCAAAAGGGAAAAGAAGGAGTAAGCTGAAAACGTATGAAGGGAATTTAGATTCGGAATTCTGAAGACAGCCTAGACAGGGAAGATTATACTGAATTTGCAACTAGAAAAAGTCTTGAACTATTTTCCCTGGAGATCTTTGAAATTACATGAGAAGGGATATATTTTTGGTCCAGAATGTTTTAATGCCATCCTGTCTAGAGTCAAAGGAAGAGGTGACTAAAGATCTCTTATCTTAGCATTTGACTTTTCTTCATAGAAAACTGGGTTAAGTTTAACTTTATTGATAAATAAGTAGCACATTCCATGGTAAATTTGCCTCAAAAGCTTCCCTCCGACAAAAGAAATTAAAACAGTCAACATAGTCATAAGGGCCATTTAGAGACCTTCATGTGCTTGTTGGATATGCGACTGGAAAGCCTCAGGTAGATCTTTACCATCATGTGATTCTTAAGCTTTGATGGTTAGAAGGAAATTGAAGATTTCTAAGACATTAAAGTAATACAATTACTCCTATTTGAGGATTTTGGGACGTTAAGGCATTACAGGTTTTTGTTCTTTTATTTTTTCTTTTTTGATAATAGAAAACAAAGAAGCAAAAATATATGTAAAGGAGTAGTTTGTAATCATATCTACTTTGAGGCTGGAAATCTTTTAAAATTTTCAAAGTTATATAACCTGTATAAGATAGTAATTATACAGTGGCTGTTTGGAAAGTACATAGAAAACAAAATGTGATTGCACGTATATTATACACACACTTCTATATGAATAAGTTTTATTAACCATTGTATTTTCATATATATGGAAAATAGGCATTTTTGTCTTTATCCTATAGGCCGTGTTTGGTGCACAGGGACGCACAAAAACTCCTAAGAGTCCCTCAAGGATCTCTTGACCTTGGGTTAGGAACCTCTGGGTAAGTGACACTTACCCTTTTTGGTATCTTCTCTCTTAGAATCACCATTATCATAAATAGAGAAGATAATCTGTTTTTTGGGTGAACTAAAATTTGAAATAAATGATTCAACAGGTATTGGAGATGATCTGGAGTGTAGAGAGACGGAATATGTTATTTACAATGACAAATTTCACAGTTGTTTAATTTCAGCCTGTTTTAACCATTGGGGGAAAAATTATTTATTTAGCCACTAAAGTTAAAGATCAAGGAAATCAGCTTCTGGAATCACCTCATTAATGATTTTTCAAGGTGTCTTTTCAAAAACAGCACCTTATTTATTGTCTACATTCTAGATCAACGTTTAAAAGGTCTTCCTTCAGCTCCTGTCAAGCAGGCCTATTAGGAAGTGAGTAAATTTAATAAACACACAAGCCCAGTAAGTATGCACGATTTAATTTGCATGTCTGTGGGGCTGCAAGTGCAGTCAGTGTGGGCAAACAGCTGTCTGCTCTTCATTTGTGTGAGTAGTAAATGAGGCCCTCAGAAAATGTGTCTCTATCAAATAATAGCAAACCTAGTACAAGAAGGCAGTTTTAGAAGCCAGTCAGGACATCCTCAGGCACACTACTTTTAAATCATCCCAGCGGGCGGTGTTGATCTGCTTGTTAAGATCATTATAAGGATATGCTTCTAAACTTAAGAGTTAGAAAAGAACTAGAGAGATACAACACTATTTAATGTAAAACTGGATTCAAACCTATTTGCAATAAAATGAAACATCTGCATCAATTAGTCGCTATCTTTGCTTTTAATGGGAAGAAATATTTGTGTTTTATATCATGTGGCAAATAATACCAAATGGGGCTCCAATATTGGGAAGAGTAAACAGAATGAGGGTCATAGGTGTGGAAGATACTCTGCATCATTTGTCCTAGGTCCACTCAGATGATAACAGCCTTCGAAAACAGGTACAATCCTCTATAGCGCAAATAAATCATTGAGCTCTTTCAACTTTCTCTATTTTTGTAGTTTGTGATAAAGTGAAATTTAGCCAGAGAAATTTGTTTTCTTGATGCAAACAAATAAATAACAGCCTGATGTTCTTTGTTTTGTCTTATTTTTTTCAACCTACTTAGGCTATTGCCTACAGGAAAAAAATTCCAACAATGGATCAGAATCTGTGGGTGATGGTGGGAGAAACTTCAATTTTATGAGTACTTTCATAGTGTAGCTATGCCACAAAAGATAAACATTTCTAATGTGAATCAGTTCAGTAAACCACATATGTAAATACAGTCGCAATGACTATATATTAGTAGGAATGTTCGCAGTCTTGTGCATTCATGGGAAGTGCTTTCTCAGTGACTGTCCCACTTAATAGAGTCTCGATAGAGCCATGCTCTGCAGGATTTTGTGCACCCCTCTGGGGGGACCCTTTAGCAGGTGCTGCAGAGATTGTCTGATGCATGTACCTAAACGTAGCATATGCTGCCAAATTCCTGTTTGTCCTTCACGTGAAGTCCATATTGACTGCTTCAAAAACTCTTTGTGTGAGCTATTATTTTCAAATTGTTTCCCAACTTATACGGCAATTGAAAATTGGACAGCTTTCCAATTGCTCTCGCATTCCAATTGATTACCAATACAGTTTTTCGGAATTAAGAATATCAGTCTATTCTCTTCCCTGGCATCACGTTGATTCGTGAAGCTTTCATGCTTTACAGTGGGTGCCTGACTCCGTGTTAAGATAACGTACAAGGCGATGAATTAGATTTATTATCTCTTCTCTTTCTCTCTATGGTAGGTACCAATATGGTGGAAAAAAATAAACAAACCCTAGGCATAATGCTGCCTTCCCTGCAAGGTGTCAGAGGATTAGTATCTGAACTTGGATTCTGCTGCATCAGACAGGTCTCAAGGTTTACGATGTATACTTTAGGTCATGGCAATTGTAATGATCAAATGAGTAATATGTGTTCTGAATAAATGCATTCTAACACTGTTAGGTTATCAGACCACATCAATAAATATTTATTGAGTGATTACTATGTATAAAGCACTCTGCTAGGCCCTGGAGGATGGGAAGGAGAGTGAGTGCATTTGGAACTGCATCTTACATTCTCAAGAATATCTCAGAAAAGACACAAAAGCGAAGTCACTAGGAAAGAATAATTTAATTCGTATAAGGCATTTCTGAACGCTTTAAAAATCATTTTGTAATGTTCTAATTGTGATACTTAATAGGAGTCACTATTTTCCAGTGGGACAATTGAAAAAGGGAGAGGCTAAATACTTTTCTCCAGGTCACACAGCAATACAGATGCGGAGCTGAGTCTGCTGCTGTCAGAGGCTGTCTCCTCGTTTGTGTTTAAACTGCTGTGGAACAGTTGGGGGCTGGGCAGAGGTCCATGGTAAGCTTGGCTGTGCTTTGTTGACTAGTGTTTATGATGTAGTTAATTGACATCCAACTGCTGGAATTTGAATTAGAATAATACAGCTGGTTCTGCCAGTGCAAACAAGTCTAAATCCTCAAATGACAAAAGGGAAATGGAGTTTATCCTTCTTGTTGATGAGTGTCCATCCCAACATTTGGTTTTATTTTTATGTTATGTGTAAATATTCAAACATACAGAAAACTGGAAGAATTTTATTGTGAGTAGTCACACAACCATGACTTCTCTAAGCAAAACCAAGGCTTGAAGAAAATGGAGACTCGGACTTCTCAAAGTCACCAAAAAGGCAGTATCTCCAAGATAAAAATGACTTCTTCCAGCTTCTGGGCCAGTGCTCATTTCACTAGATCCTGCCATTCTCTCTCTTTTGTCAAGACCTGAAGGTAAGTATAATATTTATAAGTATTATAACTAGTACTTAACCATGAAAGTTTAAATAGCTGGATATATATGACATAGCACAGCATTTGTACAACTAAAATCTTGTTCCATTTGGTCTTTTTGTTAAACATGCTTCCAAATCTGTACTTAAGAGACTTAGAGGGTTTTATACTAACTTCTCTAATAATTCTGTTTGAGCAGTCCACAACCTTATGCGTCTAGGTTTCTACTTTTTATTTTTTTAAAATTTTATTATTTTTGTTGTTGCAGTTTGGCTGGGGCTGGGTTCGAGCCTCGGTATATGGGGCCCATGCCATGAGTTTAGGTTTCTAATGATACTTCTTGTACTGGTCCAGTTTGTTATTTTCTATGAAAATATAACATTAACTTCCATCCTCCATCCCATTTATGACCATGTAATATCGGAATTTCTTCTTCAGTAGGTCCTTGGTCTCGAGGATTGGAGAATGAATCCATGGACCACAGACCAAAGGTAAGACAGGATTTATTTTACAGAAAGGAATTCAGAAAAAGCACCAGAGCTTCTGGCAGAGGGAAAAATTCAAGTCGGAAAAAAATGTTCTCTTGGGTCTTATGTCTAGGAGTACATATATAGTCTAACAAATGAATGGATACAATCCCTTCCATCCCAGGCCCACCCAGGAAATTTACATGAAATTGACCAAACGCGGGAAGTGAGGGTTCCGGTTCAGCTGCACGTGCAAGGGAAGGGAGACAGAAGTGGGGAAAGACACTACCGCCCTCCCTAAGCTAGCAACTTGGAGGTTACCGGTTGTCCCACTGGAGCCTCCTGTGGCTTCCCCCACCCCCACCCCCACCCTACAACCCGTTGTTTCCTCTGCCAGCTGCTGCTGCAACGACACCCCCAGGGTGAGAGACAGCAGGTCCCCCACCCCTCAACTCCGGCTACACTGGCTGGGGCGCCACACTCCTTGTATCACATGTATATTAATCCTTATGTCCACTTGGTTAATCCTAGTTTTTTAAGTTTTGTTTTTTATATCATACAAGTGATAAATGGCTTATCATTAAAAATATCAACAAAACAAAAATATGTCAAGTATTTACTTTGAAATCCTACCCTCTGAAGAAATCTTTCCATATTGCAATTTGATTTGTATTTTCTTGGTCTGAGATCACACTGCTTTGCAGCTGGCTTTTGTCAATTAATATCAAATCTATTTCATGGTTTTGTAAAGGTTTCATAATACCCCATTCAATGACTGTTTTATGATTTACTTAAACTCTTATGATAGATATTTGATTTCTCTTTTTCTATTATTACAATGCCAAATAGACATTCTTGTCCCTCCCTCAACCCCCTTTTGGCTCTCATTTGCTATGTCTGCAAAGGACAGATTCTTAAAAAGGTGAAGTAGAAAGAGAGAAGGGGGACAGGGTGACTGATGGATGGAGGCACGATTCTCTACATGGGGAACGCCAAGAAGGAGCAGCCGTGCTGGCCAATATGTTTCAGACAGGTTAAATTTGAGACTCTAGATTAAGCAGAAATACACACATCTAGATGGTGTTGAAAGCTTTGGGATGGAATGAGATGAGATTGCCTAGGAAAGAGCGTGGGCAGAGAAAAGGATTGAAATCCTTGAGGAACTCCATCATTCAGAGATTTGAAAAACGTGGAGCCTGCAAAAGAACCCAGTGAGAAGGCAACAAAAAGTGAGCTGGAAATCAGGGGATTATGATGTCCAAGAAGACTTCAGAAGAAAGTATTTCAAAAACAAGGAAGTGGTCCAAGTGTCAAATGTTGCAGAGGGACAGAGAGAATTGAATATTGTATTTGGTGTGTAATTAAAAAAACAAAAGAAAGAAAGCTAAAAATGTTAATTATGCAAATAAAAGAGATGTTTGATTTTACTCTTATTCGGGAAAGATAAGAGACATTTTGTACATCATATTGCCAAAGATGTAAAAGGGAATATCTAATATTAATTAATAAGAATGAGGGGAAATAAGCACTCTCACACAGTTGTTGCTTATGACTTTTTTTTTCGTAAGGCAATTTGGCAATATCTGGCAAAATAGTTCATGTGTGTAACCGTTAATTCAGATATTTCTCTAAAAGAAAATCAACTTAACCTCACCGCTGCAAACTCCTAATTGATCTGTCAAGCTTTCACTCTTAACTCCCGGCCATCTACTCATCATATTTCAGATGAACAGATCTGTTAAAAATGACCACACCTACCTACAACAGCCCAGTGCTTTCCTATTGCAGGTAGCATGAACCCAGACCCTTTCTCAACACCTAAGACCTACTAGTTCCTAGGACTCACCTTCCTGTCTTTCTCCTTTTCCACATTGGCCTTCTTTCTCTATGTTGAAGAGTCCAGACCCCGTCACATCCCCGGTCTTACATTTCTAACCTTAACTTTTTCATTTTTCTCTTTTGGCCAGAATTTTTCTTTAGCTTCTCAATGCCTGACTCTTTCTTGTAACCTGAGTCTGTTTTTATTTATTTATGAAATTTATTCCAACTTGAATGCCTTGTTCAGAGTAAGGAGCCGCCATTTACTTAGTAAATCCTTGTCAATGGGAAGAGTAAATGTTTATTTTTGCCTTTTGATATTTGACTAATCATTTCTTTCTTGTTGATTTATAGAAATTCGCTATACAATTAGCAAAGGATGTATCTCTTTGTCGCATATGTTGAAAACACTTTTTCCAATTGTGGTTTGTTTTTCAACTTTCTTAACTTCATACAGAAGTTTTAAATTTCTACGTAGTCTTAGTTCCTTACATTGATATTATAATAACAAAAGTTTCCCTAAGGAAATATTGTAAAAGTAGGAAAAAATCCTGTTTTCTTTTTATATTCTTATGGCTTAAATGTTTACATTCCATTGAAAATATGTTTTTTATATGATGTGAAATAGAAAACTATTTTTTCCTAATGTTTCACTAATTATCTTCTGAATAATCCATCCCAAACCCACTGATTTGTAGTGACCAATATCTCATTTAAGAAATGTTCATATATACTCAGAGTTTCTATCTAGTTAAATTAATTTTTCCCTAAATAGTAACAGAAGTTTTTTTTTTTTGAGATGGAGTCACACTCTGTCGCCCTGGGTAGAGTGCCATGGTGTCAGCCTGGCTCACAGCAACCTCAATCTCCTGGGCTCAAGCGATTCTGTGCCTCAGCCTTCTGAGTAGCTGGGACGTTGGGTGCTTACCATCACACAGTTAATTTTTCTAATTAGAGACGAGGTCTCACTCTTGCTCAGGATGGTCTTGAACTTCTGAGCTCGAGGGATCTTCCTGTCTCGATTTCCTATAGTGCTAGAATTATAGGCATGAGTCACCATCCTGGCAGTCTAACATGTATTTATTTACTATAGCTTAAAATATATTTAGATGTCTGGTAGGATGAATTCCTCATTACTTCTGATATATGAGTTTTTCCAGACTATGTTCCTATGTGTATTTATCCAGATACACTTAAAAAAATTAATTTTTCAAATCCTAAAAACAGTTTATTAGTTTTTTCTTTTAATTTGGCATTTTTAGAATATTGAATCTTTCAGGCAACAGAATCTGTCTCCTCATTCATACCTGTGTATTTTAATGTTCTTCAGTAAAACTTTATGATTTCCATGTCATTCAGAGCAAAATTTTTCCATTTGGAAACTGTGTTCTACCATCACTACCACCATATCACCAGACCTTTGAGACCCCCATCTCCTACTTGACCTTCTTGATCATCCATGAATATGCTTCACTCTTACTGAGTCTCTCTGCTTGTGGTTCCCTCTGCCTAGAAAG
This sequence comes from Arctocebus calabarensis, assembly GCA_963573935.1. Taxonomy (NCBI): domain Eukaryota; kingdom Metazoa; phylum Chordata; class Mammalia; order Primates; family Lorisidae; genus Arctocebus; species Arctocebus calabarensis. Next base: position 17,823 of record CAUYON010201853.1, read on the forward strand.
CTGTTACTTTTCCAGGGAAGTCACAGCCTCATGCCTCACCTTTTCTGGGTCTCCACTCAATTGTCAACTTCTGGGTCAGGCTTTTCTTGATCATCCTCCATAAAATAGCACCTTTTTCACTACTTCTTCCCATATTGCTCATCTCCCTAATTTCATTTAGACTTTCACTTCAGTATTTTATCCCGATCTCAATTATTATACATTATGTTTATTATGTATATGTTTATTCTTCCTCATCCCCAGGTAGAATATATGCTGTAGGAAAGCAGTGTCTTCTTCGCTCTAATATTGCTGGAGCCTATAATAGTACTTTGCATTTAATATGTATTTATTGAATGTCAAGTGAATGATTTTCTTAATATAGCTGTACAAGTCTTACTCATTTGTAATTCAATTAATTTCTGCTATTTTAATTATTTTAGTGCTGTTATAAATAGAATGTCTTTTTTACGTTTTCTGACTTTTTGTTTGTGTTATAAAGACTTAGTTTTTAACCAATGTTTCTTATAAGAAAACTGCCTTCCTAGAGTTTGCAGTCTGGTTGGAGAGTCATACATTTCAAATTCTAATAATCTTAATAGATTTTTTAGCAGATTCTCTTACAGTCTTACTTTATAACAATATATCGCTAGCAAATAATGACAATTACTTATTTTACATGCTCATATTTATATATTACACATCATTTCCTCCTCATATCACATTGGCCAAAATGTAAAATACTAATTGAGAGGGTATATCAGTCTATTTAAACTAACCTATGTTTTAGTAACAAATGACTCCCATGTTTCAGTGGCTTCTAACAACACTTATTTCTTGCTCATAGTTCTTGTATATTATCGGTCAGCCATAGTTCTGCTCTGTGTTACCTTCTTTCTTAGACTCAGGCTATTATACCCTCAAACTGTGACACTAATCTCATGACAGATGGAAAAAATACTGTGATGTAATCATGACATGCCTCTTAAAGCTTCTGTTTAGAAATGTCACCATTATTTTTGCTTACAAAAAGTTGTCAAACAAGTTACATGGCAAGTTGCTATCATCTATGGAATGGGGACATATAATTCTCCTATGGGAAGGGGCACTGTAAATGACAGAGGTAAGCCTTCCATTGAAGGGAAAGGATTTATATAATCCCCTCATGTAGAAAAAACAAACAATACTTAGAATAATAATGCAATCTTTAATATAGCTATTGTTTTTTGTTTCTCACTATAATAGAAATGTAACTGGTATATTTCTATTACATTAAAAGATAGTTTTTGTGACATATATTCTCTAACTATTAAGTCTTATTTTTAAATCCTAAAATTTTTATTACTTCTAGTTGAATATTATTGAATGAGTTTTTAGCATGTCTCTATATAATCATACCTTCAATAAATTAAAGAGTGTATTAACGTAAGAATGTCTGGCATAAACACATCTTCATATTACTGAAATAGCTGCTTGTTCAATTGACTTTCTTGCTAATAGATATTTTTATATTTGTATATTTATTTCTTCATTCGACATATATTTGTTGTCTGCTTTGCATGAGGCATTGCACTAGTAATTGAGACGATGACTGTGAATTCTCATTCACAGTTCCTGCCTTCCTAGAGTTTGCAGTCTGGTTGGAGAGCCATACATTTTAAAGCAGATCATTTCATTACAACTGAAATCAGATATATGGTGCTATAGGAGAGTATGATTGGGGTGGCTGACTTAGCCTAGAGAAGGCTTTTAAGTGGAAGTGATATGTGATTCAACTATCAAATTTAAATAGTAGTGAGTTAGGTAGAAGTGACGGGGTATAATTAAGGAGGTAGAAAATTTTTAATAATTAGTTTGATGAATTTAAAAAGGAGGACAGCGGCTAGACTACAAATAGCTCCCAGACTGCAAAGCAGTCCAAGATGAGACCTGGTAGACAGGGGCTAACTGCAGAGAGCTTTGCAGTTCAGGTAGAGGGTTGTTTTGTCTTTACGGCCATAAGGGATTTTATTTTATTTGTATTTTTTTGAGACAGGGTCTCACTGCGTAGCCCAGGTTGGAGTGCAGTGGTGGGATCATACTGGGATCATTGCAACTTTGAACTCTTGTGCTCAAGTGATCCTCCTATCTCAGCCTCCTAAAGAGCTGATATTAGAGAAGTGAACCACCATACCTGGCCAGGGATTTTAAACAGATTATTTTAGTTTTAGTGTCAAGAAAAATTAGAACAGAGAAATAGAATTTTATGGTGATTAGTTAGGAGAATAATAGATTTATTTATGTAGGACATGATGACATGATTGTGCGTTCTGGCTGTGAAATTGAGAGATTCAGATATTTAAGAGGTAAAATTGTTAGAATTTGATGAGGGAATATATTTAGGGATGAAGGAGAAAAAGTGTCAAAATTATATGAGATATAAAACTGAGTATTTGACCTGGCCATTTCTTAAAAATAATAAAGAGGGTTGTTGACACAGCCACACGACACCAAGGGCAGCAGGTTCGAACTAGGTGCAGGCCAGCTAAACAACAATGACAACTGCAACAAAAAATAGCCGGGCATTGTGGCAGGCACCTGTAGTTCCAGCTACTTGGGAGGCTGAGACAAGAGAATCAACCTTGGAGGTTGCTGTGAGCTGTGACGCCATATAGCACTCTACTGAGGGCAACATAGTGAGCCTCTGTCTCAAAAAACAAAAAATTATAAATAATAGAGAAAGGATAAATTTATGTAAAGGATCAGGAGTTTAACTTTGAGTATGTAATTTATGAGGTGACAATAAGACAGTCAAGTGAAGATATCAAGTAAATGGTTGGAGACTTGTATCTGAAGTGTAGAGCGAGGTGAGCTAGAAAATTTGAGCATCAGCAGGGCATTTAAAACTCTGATACAGTTTAGGCAGAGAAATTAGGCTGAGAATAAAAGAAGACCTAGGCCAGGCCGAACTTGATTGGGGAACTCTGATTTAGGTGAGGATGATTTAGCAAAGACTATGAAGAAATAGCTACAGAGCAAAGAGGAAAAAGGGGGTAGTGTTAAAAAAAAAAAAAGTAAGGGAAAAGAATGATTTTAAAATGAAGGCAAGAGAGGGACAGATAAGAGTGATTGGATGGGGGAGGTTACCATCACGTGATGATTTATTTCCCTGAATGGAAGAAGACTTGCAAATGTTTAAATGTTCGGAAGATGGCTTCAACGAGATAAAATGGTGAAAACACAGGGGGAATATTCCTATAGAGAGAGCTAAGAGAGCGGTGGGGGATATAGAGGTCAGGCCAAGGAATTGACTCTATACCAGAAACAAGTGGATGCAGGATGCAGGCAGATACAAGCACTTTGTACTGTAGGTGGCCCAACGTCAGGGAACAATTTCCCCCTCAAAGACTGTGGCTTCTGTATTCTCTCCGGAAAGATCACATCTGAAAATGATGAAAATAATATTAACAATAGAGCAAGAGGATGGAGGCACAGTGACCAAGATCAGGTGATTGACTGAGAAATATGAAGGTTTGGAAAAACTTAGTAGAGCATGGGTGGGCAGAATATAGTCATGACCAAGACTGAACCATTGGTTTCATTTTTGATAGAATCTTGGTCAGATGTAGGCAGAATTCTGTTGCACACAAAAAATTAATCAAAAGTTGTCTTTTTCTATGCTTAGGAATAAGATCAACACCAATAGGAATACTGTACTGTTGACAATTTGATAGCAATCACCTGTAAACCAGGCTTTCTCTTTTTTATAATAGTTATAGGACATGACTTTATTTTCTCTCCTTGTTCCTTTCCAGAATAATTTTGTTTGACATTTCCATAAATATTACAAATTTTATTTCAAATTTATTGTGTGAAACTATAGAAGATAATTTCTTATAGTATTTTGAGAATATTTCAAAATATTTTGAAAAAGCTATTATAGCTCTGTTCTTATATTTTCTGTTATTAATTATACCCTAGAATTTGTTATATCTCCTTTCTCATTCCTAATGAATTATATACGCATATATTATGTACACATACATATATATGTGTGTATATATTTCCTTTCCTCAAAGAGATTTGTCAGCTCTTTTTTTTATCAATTTTACTAATTTTTTAAAAAGCAACCATTTTACCTTTTGTCTTTATTAATTCCTTCTTTCTACCTAATTTTAGCATATTTTATTGTGTCTTTTTCAGATAAATGAATGCTATTTAATTCACTTTTAATGTTTGTCTTTTTTTTCCATTTTTTAATGTTTGTCCTTTTTTTTTTTTAATTTTAAGAGATAGAGTCTTGCTCTGTTGTTCAAGCTGGAAGGCACTGATAAAATCATAGCTCACTACTGCTTCAAACTTCTGAGTTCAAATGATCATCCTTGTCTCAGCCTCTGGAGTAGCTACAGGCACATGCCACCGTGCTTTGCTAATATTTCCTATTTTTTTGGTAGAGAAGGGGTCTTGCTATATTACTCAATTGGTCTGTAACTCCTAGTCTCAAATAATCCTCAGTTTGGGATCCCACAGGGCTAGAATTATAAGTGTGAGCTCCTATGCCTTTAATATTAAAAATATCTAAAGTTAAGGATTTTCCTAAAAGTAGTTTAACCATATCAATACATAGTGTTTTTATTTACAGTGATCTTTGGGGAAACTGTGAATCAAGATATAAATTCTTTCTATGAAAAAGATCATTCTGTTGTACAGAAAATAGTCATAGGTCGGGAGAATAGAGGCAAAGTGACCAGGTGAGGACATTAATTGTAGTCCTAGCCAAACAGGTGCCATAGAGATGGGGAAGACAATGAGAGGAACAAATTTGAGAAAAATTCAGAAGGGTCACCAACTTGGATCAAATTTTATTGACAACAATTTTTTTTTATCACTTGAAAGTAATCACTTTCTGTAACTTTTATTTGTTATAAAATATATTCTGGCATGCCATTCTAATTGCTTGCACAATATCTATCCTCTCTTGCTAACAGAGTCCTGACTTTGGTATGCAGTATGCCCAGAAGACATGTGCCCAGACTCTCTTACTGCTATAAATGACCATATTGATCAGTTCTGGCCACTAAAATGTAACTGAAAGTCTGCCAGGAATTTTTAGGAAATCTTTTGCTTTCCTAATAAAAGAGGACAAAGATTTACCTTTTCATCCCATAGTGATGAAGTATCTGGAGATGCAGCAGCCATGTTATGATCAAGAGGTAACAAGCATAAAGATAAACGCCTATACTTAAAGAATGTCAGAGGAGAAAAATAAAGTTAGCCATGTTCTTGTACCTAAACAGCAAACAGCTACTAACAGTTTTCTTGTTAGGTGAGATAACTAAATTCCTAATTTTGTCACCCACAATTAGGATATATGTGACTTGCTACCAAACACTTGTTCACTAGAAATGTGTATCTATTCCCAATTTTATTATTTTCCTGGGTTTCTCCTCTATTCTGTGAGGCCTGACTTGGCCTGGTGCACTTTTGCTTATCGTCCGTGTAAGGAAAACAACCTCTCAAAATGAATAAGATATTTTCATATGCCCTATGTATGAATGCTGAAGGTGCAACATTTCCATGACTTATTTGGATGTTTTCTCTACCTCATATATTGTGTCTGTTTTGTCAAGTAGGTCCTGAGATTCTTCTTTTTTTTCATGAATCACCTCATGCTTCAGCCTTTAGCCTTCACTTTCCCTAATGTTTCCTCCATTTTAGTCCTTTTGTTTTCAAGGCCACCCTACATTCTGCTGTGACTCAGGGCTTCCCACTGCTATCACTATTTGATTCACCCATACACAGCATAGCAAAGATTACTCAATATATGAGAAATAGACAAATTTTTAGCCTGAAATACTCTATCATCTCCAAAATCTTCCTTATCTCTTTTTACAGTCTTGATTTTCACACAAATACTTTATTCTAATCAAAGCGCTTTCCTGACCTACATATATCTATCAAATATACTCTTCTCTATATTTAATTCACTTTCATCCTTTCCTGTTCCTCTTTAAATCCTATTCATTTTCTGAGATTCAGCTCAAATCCCACCTCCTCTGTTAAAGCTTCCTTGTGCACCAAGACCAAATCATCTCTTTCTTTTCTTTCAAATCCTAGCTCTTAATATTAGTATTTTTATCTTCTATTACATCTGCTCCCCTAGAAGCAGCTACCTTGTGTCCCAGCTACCTTGAGCTAATCATCCATTCTCCAGACAAACTTTGTCTTTGCTCAGGCTATGCTTGCAGCCTGAAATGCCTTCCATCTTCCACTCCTACTGGCAGTGCTATGTATCATTCAAGATGCTGCTCAAAGGTTTCTTAGTTTTAAGCCTTTCTTCATTCCTGGGTTAAGATTACCAACTCTGCCCATCAGTTTTTCTATTATACTACATACTACTTGTTTTCCATTTCTTATCTAATTGCTATATTGTTTTACATGATTTTTCCCTACAAAGACCTAAGACTATTAAGACCTAAAAGAGCAGGTACTGTGTCCTCAATTCATAATTTATCAAATATAACACCCTCTGTGAGAAGAAATTTTTCTGGTCATCTCATCCAAACCTACAGTTAATCAAAGAAATAACAACTTGAAAACAAGTAGTGACTTTTCTAGTCACAGTGTTCAATTCTAAAGGCAGGACTCAATCCCGTATCAGTATTCAGGACAAATAGATCACTGAGAGACAGGTCCATCCTATAAGGAACTAAGAATTTATAAATATATCAGACATATTTAGTTAACAAATCAAAGCTCTATTTTTTAAAATTATGAAAATCATATTTTACTATAGATTTTCAAAGCTTCCATAATGCAATGAAATTAACTCTAATTGGAGCAACAGTAGTAGAGAATTCTTAAATGTTAGCAAATGAATTAATCACCTACTAATTTAAAATTTAAAAGAGATGGCCCATAAAAATGAACCTCCAACTTATATCATCTGAGTCAAATTTTATTTGCAACATTTCTTCATAGTTACATGAGTAAAGTGGTACAAAAATTAAACAGAATAGGCAAATACATCATATCTTCATTTTAAATTAGTGCGAGTAACATTTACCCATAGTCTAAGACTAATAAGAAAATAATTCTCATTTATGCCTTGAATGTTTCCATTCTACGCTTTATTTTGCAAGAGAGCCTGTAATGGGAAGTGTAAATAATTTACCCAGGCCTCCTTAATGGTTTAGTTTGGTCAGTTGTTTATTTTTTGCAGGATGCATTGGTGAATTGTTAGTGTAGTCATAATTACAATTAAGGATTTAAAATTATAAGTTCTTTCTATAGTCAGAATTAGAGAGTAGCAATGTGTGTCAAATTCAAATTTCTAGTTAAATGGTTTTTACATTGCCTTAAGAGACATATGACATCTATAATTGAGCATACTGTGTACACCCAGTACATTATTGTTAATAAAATAAAATTTATTCTTTTAATTGATTTTCTTTTATAACCATCACCATCACTTTATATATCTCAGTTTAAATTAAGGACAAACTATCTTGTAGGTGTAAAAAAAGTATTAGAAAGTTCAGCTTTCAGTTGGGTTACTGATAATCAAATCCTCTAAGAGCTTAAAGAGTTTGATGTAGGTTAAGTGTGATCTGGCACATTCTTAGTCTGGTTATATTAAGTACAATCTTTGTAGTACCCTAAATCTGGAACTACCCAGCTGTCATCTTCTTGAGCAAACAGGGCCCTAAGTTAAATGGCTGGCAGATACAATAGCTTAGCTTATCATAATTTAAAAACAAGGCAATTATAAAAGATAAGCACTTAATTTCTTTTACTTTAAACTATTCATTAATAAACTTCAAAAAGATATTGGATATAGAACAGGAAGGCTGGGTTTTAAAATACTGAGTTATTACTTTCTTAGTTATCTTAATTATTCAATCATTAAAATTGAAATAAAACTGATTGGTCAATATTGGGTGAAGATGTTAACTTTGTATATGATTTATTAAGCCTGAAAACTTTGGACTAGGTTTGGACCAATCCTGATCTTTTAGAAAAGGACTTAGAAGTCATCCAGAGTGAATGCTAAAAATATCTTTTAAAAAAAATCCACCAGAATGGCTTTAAGATGGCAGCCAAGTAATAGCTTCCTTGCAACTGGGCTCGGTGAGACTGGGGAAAGAAGAATTCAGGCTTCTCTGGCTGGTGAGATCTGCCCAGAAACATCCCTTTGAGGACACAGGGAGACAGCTTGAGACTTCTGGACCCCCTGAGGAAGGCAAAAGGAATAGAGATCTGGCAAGTGGTTGTGTGTGTTTGTTCAGTCTCATCCTGCCGGCAGCTGTGGCTACAGCAACAGTGAGATTGCAAACTGGAAAGGCCTTACCTGTGAGCTGTTTGGGTTTCTTTTGGACTTGGCACTCAGTAGAACTGCCTTGGGAGAACTGGGGCAACAGTGTGGGGGTCTTTGAGTGTTGCCTGGGGCTCC